>WWET01003987.1:131371-143511 GCA_011038615.1 Limnodynastes dumerilii | reverse complement strand
TTCCATAATAAAGATCTTTTTTTCCCTTAATTGTGTTAAAATAATCCCAAACAATACGGCATTTGGCATACGGAATATGGAATTTGAACATGTTTAGGGAATGAATAAAGAGCTTTAATATGGTGCATATATTATAATTATTTTAATTCAACAAAACATTTTGATAAGTATTTTTTGTACTAAAAATGTCTCACTTGGTGGACTATTTACAAACTTCATTTTAATCAACAGGGCCAGTATTGAAATGAAAAATTGCATAAAAATGAAATTTTTGATATTTACAAAGCATGCACTACCATTGAAAACATGCATGTAAATATCGCATCCCCGTCACACCCTGTTCGTTATATTTACAAAGCATCAGAGCGGAGTTTTACACTTCGTTCTAGGGGTAAAAGTACCTAAGGAAGGTGTTAGGGGAAAGTATTCCAGCGATGTTCCCATATACCCCCAAATATATGTTATTAGGGGGGGAAAAAGGTGTGGTATGTATAGGGAGACCGTTAAATAAAATAAAATAAATAAATAAAAAAAAAAATTTTTTTAAGTTAAGTATTCATTCTTTATTTAGTGAGAAGCAAAATTACACGACCTATCGTTTCAACTGGCAGGCACCATGTGCTCAGATCGCAATACAGTACAGTGTCAACAGCATAAAACAGTATAGTAAGAATTATCTCGCCTGTCGAAACATGATATACTCATTACCATGGATGGAGTTAATAACCAGGAAAATAAAAAAGGCAAACAGGGGGGGGGGGCACTAGACAATAAAACAAAAACAGAAGACAAAAATAGGGGAAGCGGTGGGCAGGACTGAGGGGGGAGGGGGAGTCTTTAGCCGCTTTACAATTTATGAACTCAAGGACGGACTAGTTATTGGAGACCCTGAGGCTTGCATGGAGTCCACATAGAATATCCAAGAGGTCCATGTAGCCAAGTAATCTTGGAATTTATCAGTAGCCGAAAGGATGATTTCCTCCATGGACCTATAGAAATCTAGTCATTTATACCATTCCTCCAGGGACGGGACTGTTGTAGAGTGCCAGTGAACCGGGATTAGGGCTCTAGCTGTGTTGCATATATGCATTAACAAGGTGTGTTTAAAGGCGGAAGGGGAGCCAGGGGGTAATGACAGGACCCAGAATTTAAGGTCTGTGGGAACCTCGGGGCCTACTACTCTCTGCGTAACCTGGATTATGTTATCCCAGAACTGTGAAATTTTTGGGCAACCCCACCACCAGATATGTGCCATTGTACCCAGAGCCAGTTGGCACCTCCAGCATTCTGCAGGGACTTGGGGCAAAAATGAATGAAGGAGCTGAGGGATCCTATACCACCTTGTCTGAATTTTAATCTGCGTCTCTATGACCGTGAGACTGCGGGAACAGACCGAAGTGATTTGAAAGATACAACTCCATTCCTCCTCTGAAGGGGGTTCTGTCAGGACCCGGTGCCAGGCCTCCACATATAAGGGGGGGCCCCGAGAATTTGGTTGTCAACAGTAAATTATAGAGAAGAGAAATCAAGTGTCTCTGGGGGGCCACAGTTGAGGTCAGGGATTCAAAGGGTGTTAGCTCTCTCTTATAATATACCTCATGGGGGGAATTGTTAAGGAAATGGCGTAATTAAGTGTAGGCCCATAGCTCGGATGAAGTTAGGGAGAATTTGGTCTATAGGTCGGGGAAGTAGAGTACAGCCCCGTTATACAGAAGATGCTAAGCTCTAGTGATGCCCCGCTCGGTCCATTGAGAGAGGGCCCTGGGCTGTAAACCCGGGACAAAAGTCCGGGTTACAGGTTAGCGGAGTAAGGGGGGAGCGTTGAGAGCTGATGGACTCCTTCCTTCTCAAATTTTTTCAGGCCTCTAGGGTTGGGGTTATGGTTGGGTGCAATACCTTAGGAAAGGAGGAAAGCCATGGGAGGAGCTGCAGTGGTGTCTGTACAAAGTAATCCTCTAGCGCCACCCATTGCTTTGGGGAGGGGCGAGCCGACCAGTCCACAATCCTCTGCAACAGGACCGCGGAGTGATAGGTAGAGAGGCAAGGGGCTTGGAGACCCCCCAGTTGCTTAGGGCGGAATAGGACATCACGTCGGCATCTAGGCCTCCCACCATTCCATATGAAATTCGGCAGCAGGGATTGGGCAGATTTAAAGAAGGAAGGGGGAAGGGCAATTGGGAGTGTCTGAAACAGATAAAGACACCTTGGCAAGATATTCATTTTTATAACGTTCAGACGTCCCAGCCAGGAGATTTTCTTCACGGCCCAGGTCTGCAAGTCAGCCCGCACCTCAGCCAGCAACGGAATAAAATTCAGATTGTAGAGCTGGTCACAAAAGCTAGATAGGTTCCCCCCCAGATATTTTATGTGTGATGGCCTCCAACTGAAGTGGAATCGCTGTTCCAAAGTTGAACGGGTAGCGTCGTCAATATGGATCCCCAGAGCGAGCAATTTAGAGCTGTTAATTTTAAAATTGGAGAGTTCTCCAAACCTTGAGAACTCTTTCATCAAGGCAGGGAGGGAGGACAGTGGGTCCGAGGCAAAAGTCAGGACGTCATCAGCAAACAGTGCTAGTTTAGTCTCATGGTCACCCACCTTAATTCCCTTAATCTCGGAGTTAGCATGCACCGTGCGAGCCAAGGCTTCAATACAGAGCACGAAAACTAGGGGGAGAGCGGGCACCCCTGCCTCGTGCCATTTGTGATGTAAACTGTGTCGGAAGGGGACTGTTAATACGTAGCTTCACAGAGGGAGCTTTGTACAATGCCATTATTTTCTCAAGGAAGGGAGGACACAGACCCAGGCGCTCCAACACCCCATACATGAAGTCCCATGCTACCCGATCATGCCTTCTCGGCATCCGTTGACAATAGCACGAGAGGCAATCCGTTAGAGCGGGCAAAATGGCTTTGGTCGTATTGTCCCTAGCCTCACGGCCCAGGACAAAGCCAACCTGGTCGTTATGAATGACTCCTGGTAAGAAGCCCTGTAATTTATTGGCGAGGAGTTTAGCGAAAAGCTTCAAGTCTATGTTGAGTAAAGATATGGGGCGATAGCTTTCGCATCTGGCAGGGTCCTTACCCTCTTTGGGAATTAGGGAGATGTGGGCCTCAAGCGATTGGTTGGAGAAGGGAGAGGGCTCCGAGACTGCATTAAAGGCCTTGAGGAGTATTGGAAGAAGAGGTGTATGTAACGTCTTATAGAAGGTGGCCGTGAAGCCGTCCGGGCCCGGGCTCTTCCCTGAGGGCAAGAATTTGACCGCGGCCTCCAGTTCTAACAGGGTGAAAGGGGCATTAAGTGCCTCCGCGTCCTACCAAGACAATTGGGGGTAGTCACAGTCCCGTAGGTAGTCGGCTATTTGGAACCTTCGGGGAGAGTTGCCAGGGGTAGGAGATTGCGATTGGAGATGGTAGAGTTTTGAATAAAAGTGGTGGAATGTTTTTGCACTGTCCTTATCTAGCGTGAATCTTTTCTCTTGCTGATCTGTTATATGTGAGATAAAAGTAAGTGAGCGTTGTGTTTGCAAGGCCCTTGCAAGCATTTTCCCAGGCCTGTTGCCCCATTGAAAGTACCGATTCCTGCATCTACGATAGTCTAGGCTAATTTTGTCATCCAAGAGTTTGTTGAGGGCCGCCCTAGTGTGAGTCAATTCTCGTAGGACCGTCAGGGAAAGGGTGTCCTTATGTCTTGTTTCTAGGTCAATAATTTTCGTCAAGAGTTGCAGTCTTTGAGTCTCTTTTTGCTTTTTAAGGTACGATCTCAGCTGGATGCAGCGCCCCCGAACCACACATTTGAGTGCTTCCCAAACTATTACTGGGGAGGTATCCCCTGTTGCATTGTGAGTTATATAGTCCGTCAGTGTCTCCTCCATCTGGGCTTTGCAGTATGGGTCCTGTAGGAGGCGTTCATTGAACCGCCAGGTCCATGTTCTAGGGGGGAGCGTCTGGGAGGGACAGAGTCACGAAGAGTGCGGAATGGTATGTCCACGTCATTGGGCCGATAGTCGCATCCGCCAGGAGATGTAGATGGTCATGTCCAATCATTATGTAGTCTATTCTGGTGTAGGAGTCAAATGCGTGTGAGTAATAGGTATAGTCTCTGTCCTCTGGGTTTAGCAGTCTCCACGTGTCTACGAGTTGGGCGTCATGAAGTAGTCGTCTCATCTGTCTCTGGACTTTAAGCGGGTGCCGTCCCGATGCCGTGAGGAGTCAAGGTGGGGTTCGAGCGTCCAATTAAAGTCACCCCCAAAAATAACCATGTCTGCCTTGTCTGCTTCCATCTGGTCAAGCATTCTGGTCATGAAGGATATTTGGCCAGTATTGAGGGCATACATGTTAACAAATGTGAAGGATTGATTACAATATTTGCCCTTAATCAACAGAACCATTACCATTTCCCATCTTTACCACCTGAGGTTCAGAGAGTGTGAATCGTTTGAAAAAAAGTATGGCCACCCCCTTTAACTTGCTGTCTGAGTTGTTGTTGAAGAAGGCCGTGGGGTAGTGTTTGTTGTGTAGAGGTGGGGCTGCCCCCTCTCTAAAATGCGTCTCTTGGATGAGTGCCACATCCACCCTCCCTGTCTTTAAGGTATGGAACAGTTTGGATCGCCACTCTGGGGTATTGAGGCCCCTGACATTGAGGGATAATATTATACACTTATCTGGTGATGAAGCCATCAGGATGTAGTAGGGTAAGACGTGATAGACCTTATGATACCGCCGCAGCTCCTCAGCTCCCACCGGCTAGACCCCGAAGTACCACTGCTTGACTAAAGGGTGGTGAAGCAGAAAGAGGGATGAAAAGGGGGAGGAGAGGGAACACACAAAAAACAATACACTCAACATTTAACATTATAAAGTTAGTACAAATTGTGACTCCCAGGGTGCAAGCAACCCAGGAAAAAAGCTCTGCATCAAAGGGCATGGTGCGCCGATTGGACACTACGCACTAACTCGTTAGAGCGGAGGTAGTAACAGGGGTACTAGGGAATTCCAACTTGTTTTATAATCAACATTAGAAACTGTAACCTAAACAGACAAGCATCATATCAAATCACTCTAGCTGTTGCATGACATACTATGAGAATAAAGTCATAACTGAGAGGCCACCAGAAACCATCGTAACCTTGCCATAGAACAGTCCTGGGTAGGTTCAATTGGTTATTGAGTGCTAGTAGAGAGACTGTGGCCCGGGTAGTTTCTGAGAGCACCCTCAGGGGACATTATCACCATGTGGGAATTCAGCATAACGGCCCTAGGGTGGTAAGACCGCAAGGTTAACACTTCAGGTGGTCGACTGGCTAGGGCCCGGTTCATCATTCGTGATGTTGGCTCTGCGCTTCTGCCGTCGGTGTTGATGCCACGGCTCTCTGTGTGGTAAGGGTAGACCGGGGAGTGGGCCGTATGTGTTCCACCATTCCGGGAGGTCGACTTTCGGGAGACCCAGGTCGTCGCAAAAGGAGGCCAGACCTTCTGGTTCTCGAAGCATTGCGTTTCTTCCATTGTGGGTCACTTGAATACTGAGGGGTAAGCCCCAGCGTAATTTAATATTTTGCCTTCGTAGCTCCTCCGTGATCGGTTTTAGGTGGCGCCATTGCAGCAGGGTCTGCCATGACAAATCTTGAAATATCTGGATAGGCGATCCGTTGAACTCGAGTGTAGCATGTCTACGAGCCTTATTCATAATTTCTTCTTTGACCCGGTGGTAGTGGAGGCGAAAGATGACGTTGCGGGGCTTCTCAGATGGGAGAGACCTTGGCTTGGGGGCCCTATGTGCCCGATCAAATAGAATGGCATTGTCTGGGTGAGCTTCCAAGATATCAGTAAATATTTTCATCAGAGCATCGACAATCCCTTCCGTTGGGACATCTTCTGGGAGGACCCGAAGATTGTTGCGGCGACCTCTATTATCGAGATCCTCGGCTCTCCTTTGCATCTCTTGCATTTCCCTGTCCTGATTGCGTGGTCATCTCCTGAGGCCTCAAGAGTCGCTACTCTGTCCCCCAGTTGAGAAACGTCCATCTGAATGGTATTGAGTTGTGCCTGTACAGACTCCTTGATACGGGCTTCCAGCTCCTGAATGTCCTGTTTAGTAGGCAGGGCGTCGAGACGTTTCAGGATCTCATGAAATTCAAGATTGGGGACAGTTAATGGAGCAGATGAGGTTTGGCTAGAGCCACTGCTTTGGGAAGCAGGAGGTTGTGAAAGTTGAGACATGGTACCAGCCCCCAAGACCGGAGATGGAGGGTGACGAGGGGTTAAAAACTGAGCAAGGTCTGACTGGGGGAGTTGTGTCTAGGTGGAGTTAGCGGTCTTCCTTGGGCTGCCCTTTCCCGATCTCCCCATGTAGTTATTTAAGGGATGCAATGGTGGCAAGAGCTTAGTAAGGCGAGGTTACTTCATTTACGGCCGTTGGAAGCCTGTTCCCCTTCAACATAGTGGAGTAACCGAAAGTCACATAATATGAGCTTACCCTGCCCCTAGGAGGGTGGAGGGCATGAGGAGAGAGTTCAGCTTGTGACGTGACAGGCACTGTGTAGTAAAAGAGCCAGGTGAGCTATTCAGCTGAATGTAATGCTGATTCTTTATCACCAGGTGGTGCAGTTGGCTATATAGCAGCTATATTTGTGGCCAACACAATGATGCTGAGAGGTAAAGGGAGTTTAATAGCCTCTACCCCCTGTAGACTTCACTCCATAGGGCTCTACCTTATTTCAGCTTTGGCAGGATTATCTGGGGAGGAGTGCCAAACTGTAGCAGGGATTTGAGCAGGAACCCTATGTCTGCTGAGGAAAGTGTCCACAGAGTCCCCTTAATATATGTGAGCAAGGGGTGTTGTCATCAGGAGGCACAGGTCTAAGCAGCGGAGAGAGCGGGCTGAAGACAGGCTCAGAAAACAGTCAGACCCTCCCGGAGCAAAGTATAGCGGGACCGCTGGGCAGACACTGCTGTGTGTCTTCCTACTATACCGGGTGATGCGTGCTGACAAGATGGCGCCCGACCTCTGACCTTCCGGTTCCCGACTTTGGCTGATACTTGAACCCCGGGGGCCCCTCGGTGTCACCTTGCGGCTGAAGCAGGAGGAGGTGGCCAGATGGATGATCAGATGGACCGGCGGGCCCATGTATCCGGGAAGGGCAGCTGTCGCACGTGGGCTTCAGGCGCGTCGGCAGCAGTAGCGGGTCCGGGTCTCTGGAAATCCCTGTCGGAGGTGCCGGGCACCTGTGCAGGTATTGTGGCTGGCGGCAAAGGGTAGCGGTTGCCGGCAGTGAGATCAAAGTCCCTCCTCGCATGTGGGCTACGTGGGAAAAGTCCCACGGCTCTGACAGGCTGAAAAGGAAGATGGCTCTCTTGTGCAGCCCGCGGGAGTAGCCTAATTAATCCAAGCGGGTCAGGATCACCTGGGGAGTGCAGAAATGCGTGTGGATATGAGCTGGGGGGGTTTTGGGGGTAAAAATCGTGTTTTTTGAAGGGTTACTGCCGGAGCCCTTCACAGGCACGTCTACACTCGATGCGCACCAGACCACGCCCCCCCTTTTTGAACGAATTGGTATAATTCTGATAGGGCCATTGGAGAAATCTGCTCGAGGGCACTAATACATACTAGTGGTAGTGGACTATGCCACCAGATACCCGGAGGCTATACGCCTACGTAACATGAAATCTGGCACTATTGCCAGAGAGATACTAATTCTATATACCCGTCTAGGAATACCGAAAGAGGTCCTAACCGACCAAGGTACCCCGTTTGTTTCTAAGCTTATGAAAGATTTATGTTGGTTGTTAAAGGTAGACAGAATTACCACTTCATTGTACCACCCGCAAACAGATGGTCTGGTAGAAAGGTTTAATCAAACCCTTAAATAAATGATAAAGAGGGCAGTGTCTCAAGAAAAGCGAGACTGGGATTTGCTTCTACCTTATTTGATGTTCGCAGTCAGAGAGGTACCCCAATCTTCTACAGGGTTTAGTCCCTTTGAACTCCTCTATAGGAGGCAACCCAGAGGGATTCTGGATTTGTTAAAGGAAGGGTGGGAACAACAACCCTGTCAGGACCCATCTTAGGCAGATTGTATGGCCGTCTTAGGCAGATTGCGCCACTCCTGAATGAACATATGGAAAGGGCTCAGCAACATCAGAAACAAAGTTATGACTTTATCACAGTTAATCGGTCCTTTATACCGGGAGTGGGTGTTAGTGCTTATGCCCACTACAGAAAGTAAGATGTATGCTCAATGGCGGGGCCCTTATGAGATCATAGAGGCGGTGGAACCGGTCAATTAAAAGATTCGACAGGAAGGTAGAAGGAAGAAGGTACAAATCTACCATGTGATCCTGTTAAAACCTTGGAAGGAAAGCACCAGTCAGCCCTCTTTAGTAGCAATAAAGGTTCCAGAATGCCAGGTACCCATTGAAGTCACACTTAGTCCTGGGCAGAAACAGGAAGCTGTGAATTTGGTAGTGAGGTTCCAAGATGTGTTTTCTGACATTCCGGGAAAGACACAGATCATTCAACATGATATTGTGACTCAACCCGGGGTGGTCATCAAAAAAAGGCCATATCGCATACCCAAGGGAAAACAGGCACTGGTAAAGCAAGAGGTAGAAGAGATATTTCACCTAGGGGTTATAGAGGAATCAAATATCGAGTGGAATAATCCCATTGTCTTAGTACCAAAGCCGTCAGGTGCGGTAAGATTCTGTAATGACTGCCGCAAATTAAATCAGGTTTCTCGCTTTGATTCGTACCCTATCCCCCGGATTGATGAGTTGGTGGAGAGATTAGCCAGGAGTCAGTATCTTACCACACTTGACTTGACAAAGGGATACTGGTAGATTCCTTTAACGGAAGCTGCTAAGGCAAAAACAGCCTTCTCTACCCCAGAGGGCCTATTTCAGTACAAATGGTTACCATTTGGTTTACATGGTGCCCCAGCAACCTTTCAGAGAGCTATAAATAAATTGCTGCAGCCCCACAGGGAATATGCAGTTGCGTATTTAGACGACATTGTCATTTTTAGCGCTGACTGTGAATCCCACCTACCAAAGGTAGAGGCCGTTTTGAAGTCTCTAAGGGAAAATGGGTTTACCGCCAACCCTGAGAAATGTGCCTTTGGTATGATAGAAGCCAAATATTTGGGGTACAAACCCAAATGTAAGTCGCAACTTAGGACGTTTCTCGGTCTAGTGGGGTATTATCACAGGATCATACATGATTTTGCCACTAGAGCGGCTCCACTAACCAAATGTCTTAAAAAAAAATCTCCAGACAAAATAACGTGGTCCAGACTAGTGGATTAGGAGCAGTCCTTTCACAGGAGGTAGATGGTGAGGAGAAGCCGGTACTCTACCTTAGCCATAAATTACTTCCCAGAGAGCGCAAGTATTCAACTGTAGAACAGGAGTGCTTGGCAATTAAATGGGCAGTGGAGTCCTTAAAATATTATTTGTTGGGACGGGAGTTTTTGTTAGTTACAGATCATGCTCCCTTGAAATGGATGCACACGAACAAAGAGGTGAATGCTCATGTGACCCGTTCGTTTTTGGCCTTACAGCCATTTAAGTTTGAGGTGCAGCATCGACCGGGGTATAAGCACCTCAATGCGGATGCCATTTCCAGGAGATTTGTAGGTCCCAATCCTCCAAACAACCCTATGGTGAAGCTAGGGGAGGAGGAAGAGGGCCAGGGGGGTAAGGTGGAAAGCTCGCCTGAAAATTTGTTAGCTTCACCAGGGTGGTTGAAGCTAAGGGGGGAGGGGTGTGACAGACATCATATCTCCACATGAAAGTAACGTGGAGTGTGACAGAGACAGTATGTCTCCACATGGGAGTAATGTGGAGAATCCTGACCAGATTTTAGAGCTGCATCAGGGAGACAGGTGGTTAGGCTTGGGCTAATCAACAGCACCTGTGCTCTGCTCATTTAAGTGTTTCAAAGACAGAGGGTCGGGACTCTTGATGGTGGAATAGCTGCCCAAGGGTTGGGGTATGATAGGGACCTGTTATGCTGTCTGCCTGCCTAGAAAAGAAAATAACTTGACTTTATTTCCTCCATGTTATGTGTTCCTTTATCACAATGGTAATATTTACAATCCTTCTGTTCCATTTCTAGATGGCAGGTCGTGCAGGAAGACGAGGTCTGGACCTTCAGGGAAGTGTCTATTTTTTCAATATTCCAATGCCGAAAGTGAAAAGGCTCATGAAGTCCAATGTTCCTGAGTTACGGGGCCAGTTTCCTCTAAGCATGTCTTTTATACTGAGGTTAATGCTACTAGCTTCAAAAGCAGATGACAAAGAGGATGCCAAGGCCAAGGTAAGATGCTAGCGTCACCTATGTGTTAGGACAAAGGCATGTATAATAGTGTATGTACATAGTATGCCTGCAATCCATGAAAAGAGAAAAATATTATGTGTAGTAAACAAATAGAAGTAGATACAAAATAGGATTGATAGTGTTACATCTAATATTAAAATGAAAGAAAGATCATGACAATTCAAAAATTATTATTTATGTCAAGGGTTCTCAACCAGTGGTAACCAGGGACCACATACAGACTCCTGCATGCTTTCCGTATGCAAGCCCCCTGTCACTCCCTTCTCTCGTGCAGGCTTTATGGCAGTTTACTCTGCCATAAGCCTGCTTTAAGTTAATTGTGCGGATCAGTGATCAGTACGACCGCTGATCCACACAAGTGTGGCAGCCCCCTCCCACACTGTACAATTTGCATGTTTTCTCCCGCCCACTTTAGTGGACAGAGGGGAAGCACAGCCCATTTCCTATGGAACTAATGCTTGCTACAGTCAAATCAGGCCACTTATGCACCTTGCATGTGTAAGTGACCTGCAGTTCTCAGGTCTGGATGCAGCCCCAGATGCTTTAGCACTCCTTCATGAGTGAAGTAAAACAACATTTTGTGCCATTTTAATACTTCTCCTCCACAGAGATATCAAAATTATTCCTGACAGTAAGCACAATTATTAGGCTTTGTGCCACTTAGCAGAAAAACTCAGCACTGCGTTCTTGGTTCTCAGAAGACAAAAGTAATACTCTGTACAGCAGATTGTTGCAAAATTGTACTGAATTGTACACAGGATGCGAACATCTGTGATCCGACATTTGCACTGCCAGACTCCCTGGACAGAATATAAGCCTCCCAAAATGCTCTATAAATGGGTTATATAATCTATTACAATTTTTTTTTAAATCAGTGTAGAAATTGAGAAATATATATATAATAAGACATGAGCAGCCCTGTGAAAAAATCATTGTCTCCCAGGGTTATATTAGATGAGAGTCACAAGTCTTGGGCAGAGCAGGCAAGTCTCGCTGGGAAATGTGCTCGGATGACTGGTTTACAGAGCTGACTGGTTTAGGTGAGGTATATGGTGAATGATGAAAACCTCTAGTTTGTAGTAATTAGATATCAGTGATAATTGTAATAAATAATTGTGTAATGGTTTGCGATACAGTTCCAAGTTAAATAGTGTATTGTTGATACTCAATGTTTTAACTAGACTCTATAAAATTAATTTTAATTTAAAAATATTCATTTATATTAGGTCCTGTCGGCCTTGAAGCATTCGCTCATGTCATTCAAACAAGCACGTGAAGCAAACATGTTAAAGCTGTATTATGTGTTCTCATTGCAATTCCTACATTATGAGGTATGTATAGCATACATTTCTCTCACACACATTTTACAAGATGGTAATCAATTCATATCAAATGGAAGTCCATATTTGTCTAGGCAGATTCACTTTTATGTTCGACTGCGGACATCCTTATTTAGCAAAGCCTTAGAAACAAACTGGCACAAAAAACATAACTTAAGAAAGACACACGGCCCCTCACACTGGAGACAGACAATCAAAAAGTATTGAACAACGCTTTTTATAGATTATGATTAGTTACTTATTTACACATATACACTAAAATGTGATAAGCTACCTATCACTCTACAGTACTTCTGTTTTATAAAGTTTAAACAATATTTTAATGCTACACAAGATGAGTCCTTACAATGTGTCACATGTTCATGTGTATTTATATATTTTTGTGTGTATGAATGTGTGTGTATATATATATATATATATATATATATATATAAACACAAAAAAAAGCACACACATCCCGCTCTCAGG
>WWET01003987.1:81662-102201 GCA_011038615.1 Limnodynastes dumerilii | reverse complement strand
TGATAATAATCCTGCCATACTGGCCTCGCAGGGCCTGGTTTCCTGTAGTACTCAGACTGGCAATAGAAGGCCCATGGTTTCTTCCAGACAGGTTAGATCTGTTAAGTCAGGGGAAGTTTCTTCATCCAGACCTCAAAAATCTACGCCTGACGGCTTGGTTACTGAAACCAGGACATTGAGGAAAAAAGGATTTTCTAAAAAGGTCATACAGACTTTGCTTAAAGCCAGAAAACCTACAACATCTAGAACATACTATAGAGTCTGGAAGGTCTTTTCTTGCTGGTGTAAGAATCACGGCAGGGTACCTGAAAAGAAATCCATGTCGGACATCTTAGAATTCCTGCAGGAAGGGGTCGACAAGGGGCTTTCCTTAAGCTCCATTAAGGTACAGATCTCAGCGCTTAGCGCATTGCTGGATTGTGATATAGCTTCTAATAGATATGTTCGTAGATTTGTACAAGCTGTGTCTAAGTTAAAACCAGTGTTCAGATCCCCAGTAGCCCCGTGGGATTTAAATTTAGTATTGGATGCACTGACCCTTTCACCTTTTGAACAGTTACACCAGGCTACTTTAAATTTCTTGACCCTTAAAGTTGTTTTTTTAGTAGCCATTACCTCCGCTAGGAGGATATCGGAGCTTCAGGCTCTATGGTCGGAGGAACCTTATATTAATTTTTTCCAGGACAAAGTAGTCCTTAGGACTAATCCTCAGTTTTTACCGAAGGTAGTTAGTAAATTTCATATAAACCAAGAGATAGTACTTCCTTCTTTATGTCCTCAACCTAAAAAGGATTTAGAGCATAAATTCCACTCTCTTGATTTGGTGAGAGCACTTAAAATTTATTTAGATAGGACAGCCAGGTTTAGAAAGTCTAAACAATTATTTGTGTTATTCCAAGGGAAGAATAAAGGGTCTGCAGCCTCTAAGTCCACTATTGCTAGGTGGATCAAAACCTGTATTCTGGAGGCATATAAGATGAAGAATACAGAAGCTCCTAGTGGGCTGAAAGCTCATTCCACTAGAGCAGTAGCTACCTCATGGGCAGAGCGTGAGTCAGCGTCCATAGAGGAATTGTGCAAAGCAGCAGGCTGGTCTTCTTTACACACTTTTTCTAAGCACTATAGGGTGAACGTCTGGGCGTCAGCAGATGCCAAATTTGGACGTAGGGTCCTTAGTGCAGTAGTGTAATAGCGTAGGTTAGTTAGTTAGGGAATTAGGACCCCTCCCATATGTAGAACTGCTTGGATATAATCCCATGTCTAACTGCTGCCATGGGGAGGAGGAGGAAACGTTAGATTATTACCTGGTAATCTGGTTTCCTGGACTCCTCCATGGCAGCACTTAGATCCCCCCCGTTATTGTTTTTTGTTTGTTGTACCATAATTGTGAGTTCATTTGTAGAGCTTTGTAAGTAAAAGAAGACACAGGGGGACGGAGGAGGAGGTCCTATATAGCGTACGGTGTCTTCTAATTTCCTGTGGACTCCAAGGAGAGAGGGATATTAACCCCATGTCTAAGTGCTGCCATGGAGGAGTCCAGGAAACCAGATTACCAGGTAATAATCTAACGTATCGCCGCAGGGCAATCAAAATGTCCACATAAATGAAATCATCAATCTGGCCTAATGCCCCTCGAGTCTCGGTCTGTAGGATAAAGTAGTTAGATGATCCTTTATGCCGTCAATTGAAGGAATTATTGGAGTGCACTTGGTTTGTAATTGGTATACCAATATTAAAAGAATGGAAAATAAATGATAGTTCTTATGGATAAATACCAGATCCGAAATGACACTGCAGACAATGCTCCGGTGGAGCTGCAGACAGGGATGCTTTAGCTGTGTATAGAGCTGATAGTGAATTCCAATGTGGATATTGATATGGAAAAAGGTAAATAAAAAGCAAAGTACTCACTGTTTGGTATAAAGACCTTATGAAACTGATGTGCAGTGGTAATAGCGTGCCTGAGTGCCAGAGTGGTCAATGTATACTGGTAGCAATCCTAGACGGCAGCAGAGCCACACTAGAGATCCCAATTGCAAGTGAGAACTCTTACGTCTATGATGACCGGTATTCTCAATACAGCTGATGGTCCGTGCTGTTAGAATCCTTGTTCAAAGCAAGGGCCCTATTGGCTTATCTTCCTGGGCTGTGTGGTCTGGAAGCGTGGTGTGAGTGAAAATAATCTTAGCACAGCTGACAATCCGTGCTGTTAGAGTCCGTGCTCACAGCAAGGGCACTGTCAGCTTCACTTCCCGGGCTGTTTGATCTGGAAGCGTAGTGTGAATGATGGTATTCTCAACACAGCTGATGGTTCGTGCTGTTGAAATCCCTGCTCAAGGCAGGGGCACTGTCGGCTTAGATTCCTGGTCTGTGTGATCTGGAAAAGTAGTATGGTTCAACTGAGGTTAGCTCAATCGAAAGGAAAAAATATAAAATACACCGAAGATCGTCAAACAGACAGAACGATGGAGTCAGTCTTGTAGTGTCCGAATAAAAGTGTTGCTTTGGTCAGCTGGGCTCCTACGCGTTTCTCCAAATGTGGTTTCTTCAGAGAGCAAATGTCTCAAGGGTAAATCAGAAGTGCTTTATATACCCTACTCACAGCTGCGTGAGGACTAATTAGTTGGTGTAAACAGTATTCGTTCTTTATAACATGTTAACCATTATATTATTTAAAATAATCCAGCATAATAATATTATATAATAAACATACATATATACACTAATTTATATCTCAACTATATTAAAATAACTTAATTTGCATATTTTTCAGTAGTTAGTTTCAGTGAACGGCTTTATGAACCAACTTCAGTAGATGGTTTGAAACAGAAAATTTTTTTTGATAATAAAAATAATAAAATAAAGATAAAAATAAAAATAAAAATAAACAAACTATTATCCATTAAAACAGAAAAAAATAGATAGTGAACTTTTTGACCCATTAGAATAACATACACCACAAATTAAATATAAACAATAAATATAAATATAAACAATGTATCAAATAGTTTCTGGCTAATTTAAAAAAATACAGATATAAATATATAGCTCATCCCAGTGGGCAATTATTATTATTAAAACCAAGAAGTGATTGCTATGAAAATAAACATATAAACAATCCCGCATTAGAGGTTATTTTTATATTTTTATAATTTTATAAACTACAGTACCCCAGACAATTACCATAAACCCAACGTGATCCTGAATAACAATTTGGGTCATTCTTATCAGAGAATATCTAATCCATCTGTTTTGAGGTTTATGTACACACATAAGAGGAAATAAAATCTATAATCAAATGGTCTAAACCATAAAATAGTCTAAACTGACTTTGTACAGATAGCACAAATGTTATCTACACATATTTTGATTTTGATTATATTTGACAATATTAGGATTGGTCTAAGTTGAATATACTAATACACTTGAAAACCATTCAGGATGTTTTGGCCCACCCTAGAATTCTTATTTTACATAATGGTGGACAAGATCTAAAAGCAGATGTATCTCAAATGAAGAGTAATGGAACACCTTCCAAATGGATAAAGGAGCTCTTGAACTCATATATTGAATGCAGACTGAGAAGGAGTTCTTAGCCGACATTAGACCAAAAACCAAACATTCCACCTTCCTCCCAGCCATCAAACCCAGTTCATCATTATCCAAAAAAGATATTGTAATAAGCAATAAATTATATATAAACCTATTAGTGTGTGAACCAGATATTTCACTCCCACCGTAAATACAGGTTAGTAAAGTAATATATAAATCTAATTGAAAACAATCAAAAAATCCTGTCAGTGATGAAGGGTATTTAATTTGAAAATCCAATAGGATTCTCTCCTACATAGGAGAGAAAACCTATCTCCCTCTCTAATCGAGGGATTGATAACTTCTATACCCTTCACTGATAGGTAGTTCAAATTACCTTCATGTGCAAGATTAATATGTTTCGCAAGGGAATGAGAGTTAATTTTCTTAAGAACATTCCTCCGATGTTCCAAAAACCTCGTACAAAGCTGTCTCGTAGTTCTCCCGATGTAGCTCATGCCACATCGGCAGGACACGATATATACTACAAAACAACTTTTACAATTAATATATTGTTTAATCGAATATTACAATTTATCTTGACCCAAAAATTTAGAATGATTCCTATCAATAAAATTGCATGTGATACACTGTGTACGGCCGCATTTAAAGCAGCCTACTGGTTTGGAAGGTAACCAGGTTTATATATCTTGTATGGAATTAATATCTCTCTCCTTCTCCTTTTTATAATGACTGGTAACTAAGTGGTTTTTGATATTTTGAGCCTTCCTAAAGATGAATTTCGGAGGGGATGTTTGTGACTTGCTCAATATAGGATCGCATTTAAGTATTTAAAAATGTTCCTCAATGATGTTCTTAATCTGTCTAGAATATGAATTGAACTGGGTGAAAAAATACAGCCCATTATCCATTTTATCTCGAAAATTCACTTGTTTTTCTCTCTCGGTACGGCTCTCCAGGAGTTTGGGTCTGTTGGTAATATATGCCTCCTGATAAGCTGAATTCACTAATTGTGATGGGTAACCCTGAGCGAGAAACGAGGCCTTCAAAGAGGTACTCTGTTCGACAAAGTCAGCTAACGAGGAACAGTTCCTCCGAAGTCTGAGGAATTGTCCTCTCGTTATGTTCTTTTTCCAGTAATACTGATGGCAACTTAAATAATTGAGAAACTGGCTCTTATCTATATCCTTCCGATAATTTTTTGTTTGAAGCACTCCACCCTCAACAAAAACAGTAATATCCAAAAAATTAATAGAATGCCGACTGGTTGTGTGTGTGAAGGAAAGACCATAAGAATTATTATTCAAGTGCTGAACAAAAGATGAAACAGAAGAAAGATCCCCATCCCAAACAAAAAATAAATCATCGATGTAGCGACCGTAAAGGACCAGATTCGCCCCAAACGGGCCCTGCCAAATAGATTCCTCCTCTAGGTGGCCCATATATAAGTTGGCATAGCTTGGGGCGAATCTGGTCCCCATAGCGGTGCCACAACGCTGTAAATAAAAACACCCATTAAATGTGAAAAAATGATGTTTTAAAATAAAAGTGACACTCTTCACCAAAAAATTTCTCAAATCATCAGTGATATTATTATCTGATTTTAAAATTAAATCAATAGTGTCTATACCTAACTAATGCGGTATATTCGAATATAACGACTCAACGTCGCAAGTTAAAAGAGTATAGTGCTCTTTCCAAACAGTGTTGTTAATCATATTTAAAAAGTGTGTAGTGTCTTTAATGTGGGACTTCAATTTAGATACATACTGTTGTAGGTGACAGTCTACATAATGAGAAAGATTACAGATCAGAGAGCCAACCCCCGAGATGATGGGTCGTCCCGGGGGATTGGCTCCCGCCTTATGAATTTTTGGAAGGTGATAATATGTGGATATCACAGGATGTAAAACATTCAAAAAGTCAAAAGTTTATTTTGTGATGATGGATTTCTCTCTAGCTTCCTCTAATAGTAATCTATACTGATGATTAAATTTTACACTTGGATTGGTCTCTAATTTTGTATAAAGCTTAGTGTTGTTCAATTGGCGAAATGCTTCTGCCAGATAATCGGATTTATTCTGTACCACCACTCCACCCCCCTTGTCGGCAGGTTTCACTATAATTTGTTTATTTTGTTGGAGATCCTTTAGGGCACATCTATCATCTTTACTTAAATTATCTCTAAGTGGTTTCTTTTCTATTTTCTCACAAAGTTTCCTAAAGTCTATCAGAGTTTTCTGATAGAATGCTTCAATGTAATCTTTCTTTAGCTGTAAAGGATAAAATTTAGATTTATTCTTTGGTATAACAATCTGATTGGTTGAAAATTGGGATACTATAAAATAAATATTTGTCAACCTAAAACTTCAAGTAAGTGACTTAAACCTCTATTTTTCTCTATCACTCTAATTCCACACTTATAAAAGAGCAACAATTTCTGTCATATTTAAATTTCGTAATAAGAACCATGTTGTGGATTCAAACAGTGTGAATATATGTTTGTTTCTCTTGAGGCAAAGATTCAGTGTATATTCCCCATTTCTTGTAAAATTTGTATTTACCTTTTTCTACATTAGGTAAGGTAGCTCTACGTTCCATATATAATAAATCTAAAAGAGCAACTTCAACTTGTGAAATAGTGGGGGATGCAGGTTTAATCCAAGACATTAAAATAGTTTTCCTTGCTATGGTTACTACAGCTGTTAAGAATGGTAAAAACTATTTAAACTCTGGAGTTTCCTTCCAATTTGTAAAGTTTGCCCATAACATAGTTTGAGGGTCAAGAGGTAATTGAGATTTGAGAATTCGGTTTATAAATCTCAGAATTTTGTACCAAAATGTTTTAATCTTTCCGGCATTCCCACATATTATGAATAAAAGTTGCTTTGTTAGCATGACATTTTGGACATCTGCTCAATTCCTCGGATACCATGTAGCTTCTTTGTGCTTGAGAGATATAAGCTCTATGTAATGTTTTGAAATGGACTTCTAGCAAAATTCTTGAACCTAAAGTGTTTTAATAAATTATCTAATGTAGACAATGAAGGAATCTCTTTCATCCAAGATTTAAAAGGTTGTTCCCAAGCTTTTTCCACTTCAATATCTATAATTATATTATATAGATGTCTGATATGATAATGTTTTGAGGAAAGAAATAACAATAAATCTCCCAAGCGATTTGTTTCTATACTAATGTTATTCTGAGTTTGTTGTCCAAAATGTCTAGCCTGCAAATACATATAAAAATTTGAGTTTGGCACAAGATACTTTTCTTTCATATCTTGAAAAGAATAAACCTGACCTCCTGGGTCAAATATGTCTCGGATTTCCATAATACCCTTATTCCTCCACTCTTTATATCCATCATTAGTTAAACACGATTCAAATGCTGGGTTGCCCCAAAAAGTATTATATATAGAGATCTTGTAATTGCTCTTAAGCTGGCCATACACTAGAACGATTATCGTCACAGCGTGAAATTTCTGATAATTCTGCCGATTCTTCCTCTAACGGCAGGTAGCGACATCGGTGCCATACACTATGCGATAATTCGTCCGATATTTCAAAAGTGTAAAAAAAATGCACGATTTTTCATTGCCTTTGTCGGTGGTGAAGATATCGTTCTTGACCACACACTAGGCGATTACCGCCGCATGTTTTGCAAAAGGGGCCGTGTCAGAGTTTGATTGACAGCAGCATTAGAGAATTTTAGGCGGAAATGGAAAGTCGAAAATTCTTTGCGGAAGTCGAAACTTCGTAATTTCCTGTGACTCTCCTTGTGAACAGCCTTTGATAGCATCGTCTGTGAGCAACGTTTGCGAGCATCGTCTGTGAGCAACCTTTGTCTTTGCAAAGTGCTACTTCTTTATTGATCGGTAAGTGGAAGCGTGTACACACACTGTTATGCAAATCGCGTAATTAGGCTCCACCCCCTGGTTCATACTGACCCGGTTTTACTTGAAATAGGGGTCGGGACGGGGCTTGATGCCGCAAATTGTGTGCCTAGCAACACTAGTATAGGCCTCAAGTCACTTGCGGGAGAATTGCTGGCTCTCCCGGGATACCGGGAGTACTGCCCGAATTCCAGGAGTCTCCCGGACATTCCGGGAGAGTCGGCAACCCTGGCCTAGAGATCACAGTATGTTTGCCTCCATATACAGCACCATGTGTGTGTATTGCATGCTATGTGTGTCTGCCTATAGATCACAGTATGTTTGCCTCCATATACAGCACCATGTGTGTGTATTGCATGCTATGTGTGTGTGCCTAGCGATCACAGTATGTTTGCCTCCATATACAGCACCATGTGTGTGTATTGCATGCTATGTGTGTCTGCTTATAGATCACAGTATGTTTGCCTCCATTTACAGCACCATGTGTGTGTATTGCATGCTATGTGTGTCTGCCTAGAGATCACAGTATGTTTGCCTCCATATACAGCACCATGTGTGTGTGTATTGCATGCTATGTGTGTGCCTAGAGATCACAGTATGTTTGCCTCCATATACAGCACCATGTGTGTGTATTGCATGCTATGTGTGTCTGCCTAGAGATCACAGTATGTTTGCCTCCATATACAGCACCATGTGTGTGTATTGCATGCTATGTGTGTCTGCTTATAGATCACAGTATGTTTGCCTCCATATACAGCACCATGTGTGTGTATTGCATGCTATGTGTGTCTGCTTATAGATCACAGTATGTTTGCCTCCATATACAGCACCATGTGTGTGTATTGCATGCTATGTGTGTCTGCTTATAGATCACAGTATGTTTGCCTCCATATACAGCACCATGTGTGTGTATTGCATGCTATGTGTGTCTGCTTATAGATCACAGTATGTTTGCCTCCATATACAGCACCATGTGTGTGTATTGCATGCTATGTGTGTCTGCTTATAGATCACAGTATGTTTGCCTCCATATACAGCACCATGTGTGTGTATTGCATGCTATGTGTGTCTGCTTATAGATCACAGTATGTTTGCCTCCATATACAGCACCATGTGTGTGTATTGCATGCTATGTGTGTCTGCTTATAGATCACAGTATGTTTGCCTCCATATACAGCACCATGTGTGTGTATTGCATGCTATGTGTGTCTGCTTATAGATCACAGTATGTTTGCCTCCATATACAGCACCATGTGTGTGTATTGCATGCTATGTGTGTCTGCTTATAGATCACAGTATGTTTGCCTCCATATACAGCACCATGTGTGTGTATTGCATGCTATGTGTGTCTGCTTATAGATCACAGTATGTTTGCCTCCATATACAGCACCATGTGTGTGTATTGCATGCTATGTGTGTCTGCTTATAGATCACAGTATGTTTGCCTCCATATACAGCACCATGTGTGTGTATTGCATGCTATGTGTGTCTGCTTATAGATCACAGTATGTTTGCCTCCATATACAGCACCATGTGTGTGTATTGCATGCTATGTGTGTCTGCTTATAGATCACAGTATGTTTGCCTCCATATACAGCACCATGTGTGTGTATTGCATGCTATGTGTGTCTGCTTATAGATCACAGTATGTTTGCCTCCATATACAGCACCATGTGTGTGTATTGCATGCTATGTGTGTCTGCTTATAGATCACAGTATGTTTGCCTCCATATACAGCACCATGTGTGTGTATTGCATGCTATGTGTGTCTGCTTATAGATCACAGTATGTTTGCCTCCATATACAGCACCATGTGTGTGTATTGCATGCTATGTGTGTCTGCTTATAGATCACAGTATGTTTGCCTCCATATACAGCACCATGTGTGTGTATTGCATGCTATGTGTGTCTGCTTATAGATCACAGTATGTTTGCCTCCATATACAGCACCATGTGTGTGTATTGCATGCTATGTGTGTCTGCTTATAGATCACAGTATGTTTGCCTCCATATACAGCACCATGTGTGTGTATTGCATGCTATGTGTGTCTGCTTATAGATCACAGTATGTTTGCCTCCATATACAGCACCATGTGTGTGTATTGCATGCTATGTGTGTCTGCTTATAGATCACAGTATGTTTGCCTCCATATACAGCACCATGTGTGTGTATTGCATGCTATGTGTGTCTGCTTATAGATCACAGTATGTTTGCCTCCATATACAGCACCATGTGTGTGTATTGCATGCTATGTGTGTCTGCTTATAGATCACAGTATGTTTGCCTCCATATACAGCACCATGTGTGTGTATTGCATGCTATGTGTGTCTGCTTATAGATCACAGTATGTTTGCCTCCATATACAGCACCATGTGTGTGTATTGCATGCTATGTGTGTCTGCTTATAGATCACAGTATGTTTGCCTCCATATACAGCACCATGTGTGTGTATTGCATGCTATGTGTGTCTGCTTATAGATCACAGTATGTTTGCCTCCATATACAGCACCATGTGTGTGTATTGCATGCTATGTGTGTCTGCTTATAGATCACAGTATGTTTGCCTCCATATACAGCACCATGTGTGTGTATTGCATGCTATGTGTGTCTGCTTATAGATCACAGTATGTTTGCCTCCATATACAGCACCATGTGTGTGTATTGCATGCTATGTGTGTCTGCTTATAGATCACAGTATGTTTGCCTCCATATACAGCACCATGTGTGTGTATTGCATGCTATGTGTGTCTGCTTATAGATCACAGTATGTTTGCCTCCATATACAGCACCATGTGTGTGTATTGCATGCTATGTGTGTCTGCTTATAGATCACAGTATGTTTGCCTCCATATACAGCACCATGTGTGTGTATTGCATGCTATGTGTGTCTGCTTATAGATCACAGTATGTTTGCCTCCATATACAGCACCATGTGTGTGTATTGCATGCTATGTGTGTCTGCTTATAGATCACAGTATGTTTGCCTCCATATACAGCACCATGTGTGTGTATTGCATGCTATGTGTGTCTGCTTATAGATCACAGTATGTTTGCCTCCATATACAGCACCATGTGTGTGTATTGCATGCTATGTGTGTCTGCTTATAGATCACAGTATGTTTGCCTCCATATACAGCACCATGTGTGTGTATTGCATGCTATGTGTGTCTGCTTATAGATCACAGTATGTTTGCCTCCATATACAGCACCATGTGTGTGTATTGCATGCTATGTGTGTCTGCTTATAGATCACAGTATGTTTGCCTCCATATACAGCACCATGTGTGTGTATTGCATGCTATGTGTGTCTGCTTATAGATCACAGTATGTTTGCCTCCATATACAGCACCATGTGTGTGTATTGCATGCTATGTGTGTCTGCTTATAGATCACAGTATGTTTGCCTCCATATACAGCACCATGTGTGTGTATTGCATGCTATGTGTGTCTGCTTATAGATCACAGTATGTTTGCCTCCATATACAGCACCATGTGTGTGTATTGCATGCTATGTGTGTCTGCTTATAGATCACAGTATGTTTGCCTCCATATACAGCACCATGTGTGTGTATTGCATGCTATGTGTGTCTGCTTATAGATCACAGTATGTTTGCCTCCATATACAGCACCATGTGTGTGTATTGCATGCTATGTGTGTCTGCTTATAGATCACAGTATGTTTGCCTCCATATACAGCACCATGTGTGTGTATTGCATGCTATGTGTGTCTGCTTATAGATCACAGTATGTTTGCCTCCATATACAGCACCATGTGTGTGTATTGCATGCTATGTGTGTCTGCTTATAGATCACAGTATGTTTGCCTCCATATACAGCACCATGTGTGTGTATTGCATGCTATGTGTGTCTGCTTATAGATCACAGTATGTTTGCCTCCATATACAGCACCATGTGTGTGTATTGCATGCTATGTGTGTCTGCTTATAGATCACAGTATGTTTGCCTCCATATACAGCACCATGTGTGTGTATTGCATGCTATGTGTGTCTGCTTATAGATCACAGTATGTTTGCCTCCATATACAGCACCATGTGTGTGTATTGCATGCTATGTGTGTCTGCTTATAGATCACAGTATGTTTGCCTCCATATACAGCACCATGTGTGTGTATTGCATGCTATGTGTGTCTGCTTATAGATCACAGTATGTTTGCCTCCATATACAGCACCATGTGTGTGTATTGCATGCTATGTGTGTCTGCTTATAGATCACAGTATGTTTGCCTCCATATACAGCACCATGTGTGTGTATTGCATGCTATGTGTGTCTGCTTATAGATCACAGTATGTTTGCCTCCATATACAGCACCATGTGTGTGTATTGCATGCTATGTGTGTCTGCTTATAGATCACAGTATGTTTGCCTCCATATACAGCACCATGTGTGTGTATTGCATGCTATGTGTGTCTGCTTATAGATCACAGTATGTTTGCCTCCATATACAGCACCATGTGTGTGTATTGCATGCTATGTGTGTCTGCTTATAGATCACAGTATGTTTGCCTCCATATACAGCACCATGTGTGTGTATTGCATGCTATGTGTGTCTGCTTATAGATCACAGTATGTTTGCCTCCATATACAGCACCATGTGTGTGTATTGCATGCTATGTGTGTCTGCTTATAGATCACAGTATGTTTGCCTCCATATACAGCACCATGTGTGTGTATTGCATGCTATGTGTGTCTGCTTATAGATCACAGTATGTTTGCCTCCATATACAGCACCATGTGTGTGTATTGCATGCTATGTGTGTCTGCTTATAGATCACAGTATGTTTGCCTCCATATACAGCACCATGTGTGTGTATTGCATGCTATGTGTGTCTGCTTATAGATCACAGTATGTTTGCCTCCATATACAGCACCATGTGTGTGTATTGCATGCTATGTGTGTCTGCTTATAGATCACAGTATGTTTGCCTCCATATACAGCACCATGTGTGTGTATTGCATGCTATGTGTGTCTGCTTATAGATCACAGTATGTTTGCCTCCATATACAGCACCATGTGTGTGTATTGCATGCTATGTGTGTCTGCTTATAGATCACAGTATGTTTGCCTCCATATACAGCACCATGTGTGTGTATTGCATGCTATGTGTGTCTGCTTATAGATCACAGTATGTTTGCCTCCATATACAGCACCATGTGTGTGTATTGCATGCTATGTGTGTCTGCTTATAGATCACAGTATGTTTGCCTCCATATACAGCACCATGTGTGTGTATTGCATGCTATGTGTGTCTGCTTATAGATCACAGTATGTTTGCCTCCATATACAGCACCATGTGTGTGTATTGCATGCTATGTGTGTCTGCTTATAGATCACAGTATGTTTGCCTCCATATACAGCACCATGTGTGTGTATTGCATGCTATGTGTGTCTGCTTATAGATCACAGTATGTTTGCCTCCATATACAGCACCATGTGTGTGTATTGCATGCTATGTGTGTCTGCTTATAGATCACAGTATGTTTGCCTCCATATACAGCACCATGTGTGTGTATTGCATGCTATGTGTGTCTGCTTATAGATCACAGTATGTTTGCCTCCATATACAGCACCATGTGTGTGTATTGCATGCTATGTGTGTCTGCTTATAGATCACAGTATGTTTGCCTCCATATACAGCACCATGTGTGTGTATTGCATGCTATGTGTGTCTGCTTATAGATCACAGTATGTTTGCCTCCATATACAGCACCATGTGTGTGTATTGCATGCTATGTGTGTCTGCTTATAGATCACAGTATGTTTGCCTCCATATACAGCACCATGTGTGTGTATTGCATGCTATGTGTGTCTGCTTATAGATCACAGTATGTTTGCCTCCATATACAGCACCATGTGTGTGTATTGCATGCTATGTGTGTCTGCTTATAGATCACAGTATGTTTGCCTCCATATACAGCACCATGTGTGTGTATTGCATGCTATGTGTGTCTGCTTATAGATCACAGTATGTTTGCCTCCATATACAGCACCATGTGTGTGTATTGCATGCTATGTGTGTCTGCTTATAGATCACAGTATGTTTGCCTCCATATACAGCACCATGTGTGTGTATTGCATGCTATGTGTGTCTGCTTATAGATCACAGTATGTTTGCCTCCATATACAGCACCATGTGTGTGTATTGCATGCTATGTGTGTCTGCTTATAGATCACAGTATGTTTGCCTCCATATACAGCACCATGTGTGTGTATTGCATGCTATGTGTGTCTGCTTATAGATCACAGTATGTTTGCCTCCATATACAGCACCATGTGTGTGTATTGCATGCTATGTGTGTCTGCTTATAGATCACAGTATGTTTGCCTCCATATACAGCACCATGTGTGTGTATTGCATGCTATGTGTGTCTGCTTATAGATCACAGTATGTTTGCCTCCATATACAGCACCATGTGTGTGTATTGCATGCTATGTGTGTCTGCTTATAGATCACAGTATGTTTGCCTCCATATACAGCACCATGTGTGTGTATTGCATGCTATGTGTGTCTGCTTATAGATCACAGTATGTTTGCCTCCATATACAGCACCATGTGTGTGTATTGCATGCTATGTGTGTCTGCTTATAGATCACAGTATGTTTGCCTCCATATACAGCACCATGTGTGTGTATTGCATGCTATGTGTGTCTGCTTATAGATCACAGTATGTTTGCCTCCATATACAGCACCATGTGTGTGTATTGCATGCTATGTGTGTCTGCTTATAGATCACAGTATGTTTGCCTCCATATACAGCACCATGTGTGTGTATTGCATGCTATGTGTGTCTGCTTATAGATCACAGTATGTTTGCCTCCATATACAGCACCATGTGTGTGTATTGCATGCTATGTGTGTCTGCTTATAGATCACAGTATGTTTGCCTCCATATACAGCACCATGTGTGTGTATTGCATGCTATGTGTGTCTGCTTATAGATCACAGTATGTTTGCCTCCATATACAGCACCATGTGTGTGTGGGTCACGAGAGATAAACAGGAAGAACGATATCTACATCAGCATAGCCACATCCTACAGGGGTGGGGATAAAGTCAGGAAAAATTGGCAGAAAAATTAACAATTATCAGAAATGCCCACGCACTGTCTGATATCGCTAGCGATAAACGATAATTTTTATTGCAAACCACCCGATCGGATTATCGGACGGCAGCCATTATTTTTTGATTATCGTCCGTTTCTGACAATAATCGGCACCATACACTACAGCGATAATTCGACCAATCCACGATAATTCAAATATCGGGACGATAATCGCTCTAGTGTATGGCCAGCTTTACACTTTTTATTTAAAGCCACCCAAGTTCGATATGTATCCGCAAACATAATATTGTGTAATATATTTGTAGGAATTCTCTGCCTTGGTAAGTGAAGAAGAGCCGCCAACGAATAAGGATATACCACTTCGTGTTCCAAGGACCCATTAGTGAAATTTTGTTTATTCAAGAGCCAATCAGAGATATATCTAAATAATGCACAATAACTAAACAGATGTATATCTGGGATGCCTAATCCTCCATTCTTACGTTTAAATTGCAATCTTTTGTTAGCTATCTTGGGTTTTTTATTTCTCCATAAGAACTTGGAAAACAAATTGGTACATTTATCAATGTCGGATTTATGAAGCATTATTGGGAGCATTTGTATGATATAAGACAGTTTCGGAAAAAGGACGCTTTTGATGACTGCAGCTCTACCTAACAAAGACAGTGGAAGATTCATCCACCCTTGAATCTTGTTTGCTATTGATGAAATAATGGGAATAAAATAAGCTTTATATAAGTTCTTAATTTTAAGAGTTAATTGTATCCCCAAATATCTAAGTTGGTTGTGTGTTAGCTTAAATGTACTACTTATAAGAGGGTCTGATAGCATGTGGGATATTCCTGAAACTGGGAGTATTTCGGATTTGTTAAAATTTACTTTGTAACCCGAAAAGGTACTAAACTCCTGTACTATCTGAAAAATATTTGGAAGAGATATATGAGGTTGTTCAATCATTAACATCATATCATCCGCAAATAGACCCAGTTTCATCTCCATTCTGCCTACTTTAATTCCCCTAAATTGTTTTGAGTTTCTCAGAGCCACAGCTAAAGGTTCCAGAACCAGAGCAAAAAGAAGAGGAGATAATGGACATCCCTGTCTGGTTCCCCTTTAAATTCTGAATGGTGAAGATAATAGACCATTTCCTGCTATTTGTGTATATGAATCAGCGTATAATGCCAATATCAATTCTGGAAAGTCTAAGGGAAAACCAAATTCCTTCAATGTTTTCGTTAAATGATCCCAAGTGACCATATCGAAAGCCTTTTCGGCGTCTAACGATAGAAGCAGACGTGGTTCATTACTTCCAATTTCCTCCAAGTGTTGGATAATTGTGAGGATTTTTCTAATATTTAGGACTGAATTTCTCCCCCAAATTAAATCCTGTCTGATCTATGTGAATTACATTCGGAATAATTTTCTTAAGCCTTTCAGAAAGGATTTTAGTAAAGATCTCATAATCGATATTTAATAGTGATATCGGTCTATATGATGTGGGTGATGTTGGATCTCTGCCCGGTTTGGGAATAACTTTAATAATCGCCATATTAAAATATGCAGGAATTTTTTTCTGTGTTAAAATAGAATTATAAAAAATAAAAATAATAATAAAAAAGTATCTGATATCTCGGTAGATAATATTTTATAAAAGTCTCCACTGAACCCATCTGGACCTGGGGCTTTTAAGGGTTTTAATTATAAGATTGCAAATTGAATTTCTGACAGTGTAATAGGAGCAATTAAACTCTTCGCCTGTTCAGGGGATATTCTAGGAACCTTTATTGTTTCCCAAAATGTATTTTTTTGTCCAAATTAATTGGTTCTTGAGTATAGAGGTCTTCATAAAAATATTTAAATATGTCTACTATTTCCTCATTCTTATGTTTTAAATCTCCCCATTCATTTTTTAATGATGCAACAAAAGTGCTTCCTCTGTGATCCTGCAATAAGTTAGACAGTAGTCTGCCAGGTTTATTACCCCATTTAAAGAAATTAAACTGTCTATGAGCCATAGTTTTATCTCCTAATCTATTGATAACACCTTCAAGCTGTATTTGTTTAGATTTGTATTCTTGAGAATTAATGGCTGTTGGGTGATTTAAATATTTTTGGTAGGCAGCGGATACATTTTTTTTGAGATACCAGGTATTCTTTATTCAAACTTATATTATATTCAGAGGTAAAAGAAATAATTGCCCCTCTTATTACTGATTAAAAAGTTTGCCAGAACAATTGGGGGTCATTTGAGTGAATATCATTGGTGGATGTATACAGTATCCATTGAGATTTTATGAAATCCCTAAATTTAAGGGAACCAGACAGGAACGCTGGAAACCTCAACTGTTTAGGGCCTCCAGAAACCCCTCCCCATTCCAATTGCACCCATATCAAGGCGTGGTCAGATATTATGATTGGTTCAATTTCTGATGCTATTATCAGTGGAGCTAAAGTGTTAGATTAAAGAATATAATCTATGCGGGAAAGTGTTCCATGTGCTGCTGAGAGACAAGTATAGGTATGTTCAACAGGATGTCTGGCTCTTCAAACATATATCAGTTGTAATCTTTTCGGAAATTGGGAAATCCCTAATTTGGGTAGTCGTCTTGTATTTCCTATTGTTGTCTGTCTATCAAGTGACCTTGAAGCTACTAAGTTAAAATCCCCTCCGATAATTATGGATGTATCAATGTCACCTAAAAATTTGTTAATCAAGTTAATGAAAAATTCTTTACTATATACATTAGGAGCATATATATTGCGTACAATAAATCGTTTACCAAACATTATAATATCTATAATCTGATATCTCCCTCCCGGGACTCCAAATTGAGCATGAAGGATAAAGGGAATATTTCAGCGAATTAAGAGGGCCACGCCTCTTGCTTTTGTGGAATATGGGGCTGAAGCAATTACTTTATAACCTAATGAGTTTAATTTGATAATTTCTTCATCCATCAGATGTGTCTCTTGAAAAAGTATGAGATCAATTTTCTTTTTTTTAATATATGTCAATAGCTGTTTCCTCTTTACAGGAGAATGAATACCTCCCACGTTCCAAGACCCAATCTTTAATGTAATCATATTAATTCATTATTATGATAAAAGAAGTGTGAGAATTGCAAGATGGTTGTAAACCATAAAAATACAGTTTTTTTGACAGATGTTTGAATAATATGAGGGACTCAGAATTAAAAAGAAATCTGTTATTTGATGGAGGTCAAATTATATCAATTCCTTGTATGGAAACAAACCAAATAAAATTAAAAACAAAATATAACTCGAACATCAAAACTTTGTAGTAAAATAGTGCACACTATACGTGCTACTTTAGTTAACATATTTTAAAATGAATAGGAAATGTTCTTCTCCTTACTAAGAAGAAAACCAAAGGGACTTTCGTAATACTTACTCCGTTCCCCTTTTATAACTTTAGATTAATAGTTTTATACCCTAACAGCATTATAAGTTACCTTGTAATTTTTTTTTTCCTCCTTCTTTTCTTTCTCCTCCCACTCCATTTTAAGCTAAATGTGAGAAACCTATGGTCAGATGTTAGGTTATAAAAAGCATTATAAAAGCAAATTATGATAATAAAATTAATAATAAATGGTTGAGTATTAAAACCTGAAACAGTTAAAGAAAAAGATATGAAGCAATAGGTATCTTCAACGTTCTGGGTTCTTATTGATAGAAGGATCCACTGATGCTTGTTCTTCTGCGAGGAAATCTTTGGCATCTTGTACCGAGAAGAAGTCTTTGTGATCTTTCCCTGAGAAAATACGTAGTCGAGCAGAGTAAATGAGGGCGAATCGTCTACCATATTTGATCAGAGTTGAGCAGATCCCAGAAAACTCTCTCCTCATTCTTGTAACTTCCGAGGAATAGTCCTGGAATAGACGTAGCCTGTGGCCTTCCCATTGCAAGTTATTATGCTGCTTGGTTGCCGACCATATTGTCATCTTATGAAGATAATTTAAGCATTTAAATATAACCGGTCTCGGTCTTTCTTGTAAATTCTCCCTGAGAGGTCCTAATCTGTGTGCTCTTTCAATTACTAAAGTGGTACATTCCTCTGAGATTTGGAGTAAGGAAGGCAAAGTTGTTGTTAGAAAGTCCATCAGAGTAGTACCTTTCAAGGACTCAGGTAAGCCAATAATCCGAAGATTGTTGCGGCGTGACCTGTTTTCCAGGTCATCTATTTTAAACCATAAGTCCCTCTGTTCTTTATCCATTTAAGACATCTTTTTTTTTTTTTTAAAGAAACCACATCTTCAAAATGATCTCCCACTGACTGTTCAACTCTGGTCATTCTTTGATGAATTTGTTTCATTTCTTCTTTCAAGCTATTAATAGCTGCAGTAAATAGTGTTGCCTGTGTTTGGAGCATAGGACCCATTGTGTCTGTAATAGCCTTGACCATGTCAGAATAAATCACAGTTGAAGTGGATTTAGGAGACATTTCTGATTTCCGTTCCTCTGTGTAGCTGGTATTGGACATATGTTCAAGAGTTGCTTCCAGTGGTCTCAAAGTATCTGTTCCTGTCTCATGTACTGGTGTACTTTTAGTATTGCCTCGCTGTGTCTCCCCTCTCTATTTGTTGGTCTTCGCTGGCATATTAGGAATTAAGAAACTTTCCATCCAATTATATCTGTTCTTGTAACTGAATAAAGTTGTAGAATGGAAGTTGTATATATGCAAATTTAGATTAAAAAGTTTGGTATAAGTAATTTAGTATAAATAAAATGTTAATTGACAGGTTTTTTTAAATTAATTTTTTTATTTATTTATTTTTATTCTATTCTCTCCCCTTTTTTGTTTTGTTTTGTTTTTATTTCTTTTCTTTTTGTTGCTGTCCTGTATATTAAGGTTTTCAATATTTATTGACAGTGATTAATGATAAGTAATCCAATGTTAGGGATTGTAATCAGTTGTAGTGGATAATGAAAATTAACCTGTTGGAAAAAGGAAAAAAAAAACACTGCAGACAATTTCAAAGGTGTATACTATAGAGAGTATGTTGATTACTGCAATAGTCACATATGCATGTTGATGGAACCCATTATATGTAGTTTATAAGTCACTATATAAAACTTCACACTTATGTGCAAACTAAGGGCACACTTATGTGCAAAAGTATAATTATAGTAGATAATTGCAGCCTGCACTTAATGGGCACACTTATGTGCAAAAGTATAATTATAGTAGATAATTGCAGCCTGCACTTAGGTGTCAAATGTCTCATAGCTTCATTAGAAATGTATATATTTTTTTCTTTTTCTTCCTTCTTTTATATTTTATTTATTTAAGAATATTTCTTTTTTTTTCTTCTTCAATAATAAATCATTCATCAAGATATGAAGGTTGAAATGGTAGATGAAGATAATTTACAATTTCAGCTATTGTTGATATATTAGATAATAAAGCTGAATATAATATAGGAAATATCCAAAGTATCCTTTATATTATTATTATTATTATTATTACTATTATTATTTATATTTATATTATTATGTAAGGTGTATGTCAATAACATGTGTTTGACCCAGGCAAAGGTTATTTAACTAAGTGCAGATTATAAGAGGATCAACATGCTAAACTTTTCTTTTTTATTCAACTAAAATGGTGCTGGTCCCTCAGAGAATTTTGGTGCCAATTGTATATATAACTGCAGCAGGGTATGATTGATAATATTTAGGATTCCTTCTTCTCAGTCAATATTTTGATGTTAAGTAATAGTAAAAAGAAAAAGAAACCGGGGAGAAAGCTACAAAAAGGGGAGAGAGGCAGTTCACAACAGTTATATTGTCTTGATATTGTTTCCCCGACGGGTTGTAGATATCTAAGATGGCGCTGGCTCCACTATGGAGTTAACGCCAGAGAGGAGAAGAACGCTGTAGCAGATTAATGATATTATATTATATTGGGCCACATCATCAACTTTTGTGAGCAACAGAATACTGTTTTGTGAGAAGCACAGGAATATCGCCAAATACAGGAGAGGCC
>WWET01003987.1:54621-64649 GCA_011038615.1 Limnodynastes dumerilii | reverse complement strand
AGCGGTGTGGCCTGTCAGTGTGTGGGGTTATATAGCTCTCTGCCCTCTCTCCCTCTGTCTGGGTATACAGCGCTGCAGCCTGTCAGTGTGTGGGGCTCTGCAGTGCTCTGCCCTCTCTCCCTCTGTCTGGGTATACAGAGCTATATAACCAGACAGAGGGAGAGAGGACACAGCGCTGCAGCCTGTCAGTGTGTGGGGCTCTGTAGTGCTCTGCCCTCTCTCCCTCTGTCTGGGTATACAGCGCTATATAACCAGACAGAGGGAGAGAGGACACAGCGCTGCAGCCTGTCAGTGTGTGGGGTTCTGCAGTGCTCTGCCCTCTCTCCCTCTGTCTGGGTATACAGCGCTGAGGGAGAGAGGACACAGCGCTGCAGCCTGTCAGTGTGAGAGGTTCTGCAGCGCTCTGCCCTCTCTCATTCTTTGTTAAATGTCTGTCCAGCAGTCATTTTACATAGAGGGAGAGAGGACAGAGCACTAGGTACCTACAAAAATTGCAGCTAGGGCCCGATTATCAATCAGGAATTCCAAAAGATGCGATAATCGGAACCTAGTGTTTTTGGAAGGTTTTATCGCCATTTAGAAAAAAAATTTGCACCATACACTAGAGCGATATTTGGCCCAATCCACGATAATTGTTTGTTTGGGCTGATAATCGCTCTAGTGTATGGCCAGCTTAATGAGCTATGTGCAGCTATGTGCAAGTCACAAGTCACAAATTGGGAAATGCATTCCCAAAAGGCTTCCAATCGGATCCTAGCGTTTTTGGAAGGTTTTATCGCCGTTTAGAAAAAAAATTTGCACCATACACTAGAGCGATATTTGGCCCAATCCACGATAATTGTGCGTTTGGGCTGATAATTGCTCTAGTGTATGGCCAGCTTAATGAGCTATGTGCAAGTCACAAATTGGGAAATGCACATGCATTCCCAAAAGGCTTCCAACATGGTTCTGAATCCTTAGGATCTAGATCCTGGAAGCCTTTCTAAGGGCAAGCAACAACTCCAGGGCTCCAACAACTGTGGTGATGGAGATCTGGATCCTAATAAATTAAAAGATGGATAGCAATTATAATAAAGAGAAAAAAGGAAAGCTGTGCACATTATAGTAACAAAAGGAGAGGTAAGTCAATTTTGTTATGTCATTTATGTTGCATTTATTGTGAAGGTACCCTGCTGACATAATGCATGTCTATTTTGATAACTATTGAACAATGATATGGCTGATCTTATGGCGTGAGATGTATAGTTCATGTAATCACTCTATAAGCAGTTACATTAATCATTTATGAAGACACAGTGGGCCGTATTAGAGATCCGTGTTTAGATCGGTCCGCAAATAAACGCACGCCCGGTGCATGCCAAACCCCTGCTCACCCATGACACTACCCTCTCTCGAACATGCTCTAGGAGACTTACGCATCCATAGACCACATGTAACTTTCTGTGTTATATTTCCTCCGTCCGTGCATATCTTGTTAATTGCCGCCACTTTTCTTCATTTAAATGCTCCCCCCCTCCAATTTTTATTTAAATTCTCCCGTGCTTATCTTTACGTCGCAGATCCGGACGTTTTTATCAATGTGCCATTCACAAGTCCATCCGTAAGGCACTTCTTCATGTATAGTCTACGTGAACTAAGTATAGAAAGTCACTACGCATGCACAGTTGAAACGTTCCTAAAAATACGCATGGAACTGGCCGGGAAAACGGATCTCTTAATACAGCACAGTGATATTTAATTGACAGTACATTATTTGGTATGGAATGCCAAACTTTACTTTTGTCTGTGTCACATATTTAATTAATACATAGTTATTGACTTCTCATTTCTTCTGTCAGGGAGATCTCAGAATGAAGAAAGAGGCAGGGTTTAATGACGTGATTTTATGTAAATCATGACCTGATGACTTGAAGTCCTGATCCAGTGTCAATAAAGATGCCACAGGGCTAGATGACACAATTTAAGTATTCTAATCCCACCCATCCTTAGTAACACTCTGGCTCACATGATTGATAGGCATGGGGGGGGGGGGCAAAAGGGATTAAATCACTGCCTCCCGACATAAGGCATTACATCACTGCCTCCCTTAATTTGCCCACACTCCTGGGATAGCAGCAGCAATGCTCGAAGTTCTAAGGGATTCAACATCCATGAGTCTCACCTTACCGGTTGTTATCACGACAGTTAAAATATCGACAGGCCAAAATGTCAACAGCTGCGTATTATAGTGTCAGAATTACATACATAGGGGTAGATTCAGAACTCCGCTTGCAATCCGTTTACTAGCATTGCGTATTTATGCGTGCGTACCTTCTATACACTCCCCTTGGCACACCCCTTGAATGTACGTACTTTGACCGATTTCCACTTTTCAAACCTTACCTTAACTTTTGGCCACGTAATCGCTATCGTCCGCACACGTACGGATGGGCAACAAGGATTTACGCAGCTAAGCACGCCCATAATGTACACTTTAAATGAAAACCTCCGCCTACATTGCGTATTTTAGACGTACTTTTGTCTCATGTAAAAATTGGCACGCCCACACGTACGAATTTACGCAACTAATACGTGAATGGCCAATACGCTCAGAGTTATGTTACGTTACATAGCGTATCATCTGTCGTGCGCATGCGTAGTACATACAAAATCGCGATTTTACGTGTTCGCCAGGCATAAATTCGCACAGAAGCGATCTGGGCCATATTACATATATATTATATTTCGGAAGTTTTTTTACAAGACATCTGCATTAAATAAAGTTAAGTTAATTTAAGTTTACAGATGTTACAAACAAGTACTAACATAAAAATTAACTGTCAACATTTTGACTTGTCTCCAGTTTGACCTATTGATATTTTGACACAACTATGAGAAAATCATTAAGGTAGTGCACAATGCCATAGTGACCCATTCCTACTCAAACACACCAATAGAGAAAGCTACTAAACATTTTGAAGTAAGCAGATGATATCACACCACGTTGGCAGATAGTGGACGATGTAGAAACTATCATCAAGGTGGAAACCAATAAATGGAAAGGAGTCATGGTGAAGAGAAAGTTGCTGGAAGGCAGATTCAAAATCCACCTTCGCCAATAGCACAATGGCACTGAAATGGTGCACTATGTGGAGCGTTAATTTGAATGATTGATATTTGACAGTAGAGTGTCGTTGGGGATGGCATCTGGAAATACATGTGCTGAATAAGACAGAAGTTGTCTAGGATCTTTTTTAGGGACAATACCAATTGGTTGAAATAACAAATGGTTGAAAGGGGATTGAGGAAAGGGGCTGACCATGCATCCTAGCACAACCTCATGGACCACCTTCTTCCAAAGCTAAGTTGAGAATTTAGGTGCAGGGTGCAGCTTGAGAGGTACATGAAGAAAAAAGGCCTTGGAAGGTGAATGCCCTCCTCAAACCCGACCAGCGTAAGTGCTGCAAACATCTTTTACAGGTACAGGCCAGCCACTCATTTAATTTACTGAGGAGGATTGGAAACAGGCCCTTAATGTAAATTAACATTGGGTCTAGCTCGACCAGCTGGCGTGATAGAACAATACACCACCTGCATATAGACCTCAAATATGATCCCTTCCCTAAAAGATGTTTTCCAAACAGCTTTATCAGTTTACGTAGGTGTGTAGCAGTGGAAGAAAAGGAGTCAGGTGACATCCGAGAGTCCACTGATACAACGTCTATCAGTGCATATTAAACAGATTCACTGCTAGTTGTCAGTCTAGGTGAGTCTGATGATTTGTTCACCCGCCACATGAGCAGCGTTGGTTGCAGCATCAACAGCTGCAGTATGTATGCATCTGGGATGAACTGGGGCAGAGGCAACATCAGAAAAATCACTATTCAGATCTGAGTGGTCCCTGCGCCTATAAGAAACCCTCCTCTCCCTAGACATGGGAAATGGTAAGGGTGGTAGATAGCAGTACCAAGGCGGGTAAAGGGGTCAAGCTGATCTGGTCATACTGCAGTGGCTCTCTGAAAGTCATGAACAGTCCCTTTCATCTGGAGGGAGATCACTGGGACTGGACTGGATGACAGGATATCAAACAGGATGAGGGACATACTTACCAGGATCAGTTTATCTTTAATGCTCCAGTTTGGCCCTTCCTGGTCTGGCCTTTCCTCTTTCTTTTTTTTTTTTTTAATATTTCTTTATTGATAAGTTCACACCGTAACATAGTATCAATACTTACAGTTCAATGTATATCTTTACATGCGCAGTACATTTTGGCTTTACATAGGTTCTTTCTGTTAATTTACTGTTAATGACAAATCGGCAGATCGTTATCTAACACTCTATAAAGATACCATGATGTCAGATAGAAAGTGTTATACAATTGTTGTTTTGTGGAATCATCTAGCAGGTCTATGTAACTCTCCCATGAGGAGAAAAAACTTTCCACCTTAGATTCCCTCTCCAAAGTGGCCTCCAGCCAATCCATCCGGAAAACAAAGTGTAACTTTCTTTTAAATAATGTGAATGAGGGCGCTATCGGACTCAACCACTCCTGCAGTATCGACTTCCTGGCCGCTGCACTTATAGCTAACATTAGCTTCCTGCCCCCTGGCCATATTTTTTGGCTATCTGGGATCACTCCCAGTAACGCCCATTGTGGATCAAACGGAACATAATTTACTAAATTTTGAGTAATATACCTATGGATTTGTAGCCAAAATCTCCTGATGATTGGACATTCCCACAAGCAGTGAAATAGATCCGCCTCTGCCGCACGACACCGTAAACAAGTGTGTGTGGGTGATAACCCCATTTGGTATCTACGTAGTGGCGATAGGTAGGCATAATGAAATGTGTTTAGAAATAGTTCTATGTATGTACTGGCCGGAAGCAACCTGCATGACCGACTAAGAGCCCTAAGCACCTGCTCTGTGTTCAAAGATGGGATTTTTTGCTTCCATTTGGCAATGCCGGATTGAGTGGCGTCATAGTCTATAATGTCTCTGATAAACTTATAGTTAATAGTGATTGCTTTACGTTTTGGCATAACAGTTCTTAAGAAAGTGTCTAAAGGGTTACTCCAATCTGTGGCTTCGAAGCCTCCTATGACACTGTGTATATAATGTCGTGCCTGCAAGTACGCCACCGGGTATGCCCTCACTACCTCAAATTTTTCCACCGCTTCCCTATATGTAAGTGGTTGTTTGGTGTCCTTGTTTAATAGGTGATCCATGTACTTTATACCCCCTGCCTTCCAAATCGTGAAGGGATAGGATGCTGCACCTCCCTGGAAATTAACATTATGTACCAATTGTAGAAACACTGATCGATCCGACCGTACGCCATATCTGTGCCTGAGCAAGAGCCACACCTTCCTTGTGGTCCAAAGAAGGGGGTTAGACTTTTCCCTCAAGGTGATCTCCTGGTCCGCTGCATGCAGGAATCCTATCAAGGATCCCCGTTCTATAAACCCTCTTTCCAGTGTGGTATGGGCATACATATCCTCTTCCTGAATCCAATTTCTAATGTATCGCAGGTGTGCCGCATAACTATAAAATGTAATGTCCGGAAAATTTATACCCCCATTAGTGGTCGGTTGTTGGAGTTTTTGCAAGCTAATCCGTGCTCTTTTCCCGTTCCAAATAAATTTCCTAAACATATGATATATGTGATTTGTGTCTTTTTTTGTTAACAAAATTGGTAGAGCTTGCAGAACATATAACAGTCCCGGGAATACCACCATTTTAATTAAATTTGCTCGCCCCATGTATGATAGCGGGAGACTCCCCCATCCACCTAGCACTCTCTCGATTTTTTGTTTAGCTCGGGTCATATTCAACATATATAGATTGGAAATCTGTCTAGGTAAGTATACACCCAGGTACTTTATGTGGCCATCGGCCCATCTTAACGGAATATGTTTCCCCCAGGTTGGACAACGGGTGTATGGTGTTAAACACAGTGCAGTAGACTTATCCATATTAACCTGATACCCTGAAATAAGACCAAATAGACGCAACTGCTCTAAAATACGGGACAGAGATGATTCAGGATTTGAGATGTACAAAAGTATGTCATCTGCAAACGCAGTTGCCCTCACCTCCTTCCCTCCAATCCTAATCCCCTCAAAATATGGTAGATTATTCATCAATCTTAGCAAAGGGTCTATTGCAAGATTAAACAACAATGGGGAGAGAGGGCACCCCTGCCTCGTACCTCTACGCATCACAATGGGAGAGCTCCTGAGTCCATTCACCAGTAGTGATGTGCACGGATTCATATAGAAATAGCGTATCCAGGAAATGAAGTCAGTACCAAAGTTCCGCAATGTTAACACTCTAAAAAGGTGCGGCCACAACACAGTGTCAAACGCTTTAGATGTATCTAAGCTTACCAAAACGCTTTTTGTATGGGCATTTTGACCCGCTTGCGCCACCGCCGCCACTGCTGTTCTAATTCCCTTAACTGATTGCCTCCCCGCTACAAAGCCCAGTTGCTGTGGAGTCAACAGCTCGTTCAAGATGCCCTGTAATCGCGTGGCGATTATTTTGGTTAAGATTTTAAAATCGCTATTCAGCAGAGATATGGGCCTATAAGATGTAACCAACTGGGGGTCCGTGTCCGGTTTAGGCAATAGGATAGTAAGGGCCTCATTGAAATTAGGATCCGCTGCACCTTGGCTCAGGTAAGTATTAAATAAATCCTGCAAGTATGGTGCCACCTCGTCTTTCAACTGCTTATAATAACCAGCTGACATCCCATCAGGACCCGGGGCCTTGTGCAAGGGTAAGTTTTTAATGGTTTGAAGAATTTCTTCCTGCGTCACACTCCCCTCTATTGCCTCCCTTTGCGTTACTGTCAGCTTCGGAAGCTTTGCCTGTTCCAATAACGTATCCTGTAATTGGTGGTCTATAGGATAATCCTCATAAAGCCTCCTATAGTATTCTTCAAAGTGCAACATTATGTCTTTGGCTTTAGTATGGATGTGGGCCCCCCCTGCAGTCCTAATGGCGGTGATGTACGTTTGTCCTCTGTGAGGTTTAGACATACGCGCCAACAAGTGTCCAGCTTTATTGCCCCACCTATAATACTTCTGCGTAATAAAATCACAACTTCTCTGCGCTTGCGAGGTAAGGTGCTGATCTAAGATTTTGCGGGCCTGAATATACTCCTGATAATTTACCTCCGACGGCATTGCAACATAAGTCCTAAATTTCAAGCTTGCTATTTCCCTTAGGTTCTCACCCATTTGCTTTGCCAGTTTCTTTTTCCTAGATACATATTCTATGATGTGGCCTCGCATGACCGCCTTTGAGGCGTTCCAAAACAGAACCACATCCTCCACATGTTCTATGTTGTCGTCAACATAGTTTTCCCACCGTTCCCTTAAGTAATGCTGGAATTCTTCTGAGGTAATTAAATATTCTGGGAATCTCCACAATCTTGTTAAACTAGAAGGATCTTTTAACGCTAGTTCTATGCTAACCGGGGCATGGTCCGAAATCATTATCTCGTGTAGCTTAACCCTATGGATGTAATCCACCAAACAATTAGCTGTCAGAAAATAGTCAATTCTGGACAATGTGCGATGGACTCCAGAGCAAAATGTGAAAGACTTCTCGTTTGGGTTAAGTAACCTCCATGGATCAGTCAACCCCAGGTCCTCTGTAAGGGAAGCGACTACATGTCGGTCTCTGTGCAGATGTGAGGCAAGAGCAGGTGCTCTATCCAACAAGGGGTCACTAGTTACATTGAAATCCCCCCCTATAATCAATGCAGCGTTCCTTCTCTGGAGCAATTTAATTTTTAAGTCTACTAAGAAATCCCCAGCCCCTGTATTAGGGCCGTATACATTAACCAGGGTATAGGGGGTTCCATGTATCACTACATCCTGTATGATGTACCTTCCCTCCGTGTCTAAAATAGTTGCACCCAATGTGTATTGTAAGTCCTTATTAAATAGCACAGCCACACCCCTAGATTTATTGTGGTAATTAGCTGAGATACACTGTTGTATCCAGCCCGCCTTTAATGTAGATGATGAACCCTCTAACCAATGCGTCTCCTGCAAAAATATTACATCAGGTCGGAAACGCTTTAAGTGCACCAGCACTTTTTTCCTTTTTACTGGAGTGTTGAGCCCGCCCACATTCCAGGAGACCACCTTGAAGGACATCTTTGTGCGCACCCCCCCGTTACTCACAGTATTAGGCTCAGTCATCCTACCCCCTCGTGCCAGATGGTCTTCCCCGTGGTGCCACTTGTTCTTTCCAGCAAAGCTGGTACCATGTACCTCAAGGGAACACAATAAGTAAGCATTAAAATGAAGTCACACACAGGCTCATCATAGTTACACACATTGAACCACTCATCTATTAACCAATCACGGTGTGAACATTCGCCAATTTTCAAATTTTCCTTTAACCAAACTTTGTAAACCCAAGTTCCCCTATACGGGAAAACTTTGGTCTGTAACCTTAATAAACAACAACATAACAGGTAACAATACTGTATGGACATAAGGTCCTCAATGTTATTATAAACAAGACTGTGATCACCCCTGCACATTTTAATACAACGAATTACATTCGATTAAACATCATACCCTGGTATGCTTAGCGTTATATTATTCATTATGAGATTGATCCTGTGGTGCCGGAAGCGTCTGAATAAATTTTTTGGCCTCCTCTGGGTCAGTAAAAAAGTGAGGTTGGCCATCCGCCATGATCCGCAGCTTGGCTGGATACAGCAAAGCGAATCGTCTGTTCTGGCTAAAGAGGGTCTTACACACCTCCGAGAACTCCCTCCTTTTCTTAGACACTTGGATTGAAAAATCCTGAAAAATAAGAACTTTCGTTCCTGCAATGGTTAAAGAGGGCACTCTTCTGTACGCTGCTAACATGGCCTCTCTCGAGCGATAATCTAAGAATTTTGCCACTATTGGTCGTGGCCTAGCTCTCTGACCCTGACCATCTGGACCCACTCTATGTGCCCTTTCCACCTGAATCGGATGTGTTGTCACATCCATCCCCAGGGCCCTCGGAATCTCAATTGTGAGTGTGTCCACGATTTTGTCATTTTTAATAGTCTCAGGGAGCCCCACAAACCTAAGATTGTTACGGCGGTGCCTGTTTTCCAGGTCATCCACCTTGACGGTTAATTCCTGGATCAGTTGGGCCTGTCTCTCAATGGTTTGTCTCGTCCCTATCTCCTGATCTTCCAGGTCACTGGTACGCTGTTCTATTTCTGTGATCCTGGATGTGTTGGAATCAATTTTGGCTAGTGAAGCATCGTAAAGCATTTGCATATGCTCCAGCTTCTTGTCTATTAGGGGTATTAAGTGAGAGGACATCTCTTTGGCCATTAGTGTCAGCTGCGCCTGTGACAAAGGGATGGCATCTAAAGTTGTGCTCTGAGAGTCAGAGGGGTCCTCCCTGCCCTCTCTCAGGGGCGATGCGGGGGCAGTTTTGTTCCCACCTTGCCTAAGTTTTGGCGTTTTGGAGGAGGATGCGTTCTGCGAATTTTTAGGGGGCATGTTCTCTAAATATTTGTCCATACCCCTGGGGTACCCCCAAGTGGAATATATAAAGCAACTAAGTTTGTATTGCTGTCTTTTTATATAGGAATTGTGGGGTTTTTTCTTTTTTTTATGTTAATCTTGCTTTGTTCAGGGTTTTTTTTTTATTTATTTATTTTTTTTATTATCTTTATTTTCTCTTTTTTATTTTTTTTTCCCTCTCTTTCAGGAAGCAATTGCTTAGGTCAGAGCGATTTGAGTACCACCGCTAAGCCACTGATGGCTCCCTTGTTAACTATAAGATAATGCCTTCATTGCACCACTAATTTAGATCACAGTCTTGCTATGTTATTTTCAGTTAGTCATCTTACAACCCCCCCACCATACCTAGTGTAATGATACTAACAGTACTTAGAAAAAAAAAAAAAAGAGAAATACAGAATGGGAGTAGCAGAATATTATGCCTCAAAACCACCGGGCGAAGGAGATTAAGCAGAATCACAGTTTGGAGTGGCAGCTGTCTTTTAAACAACAA
>WWET01003987.1:36174-52865 GCA_011038615.1 Limnodynastes dumerilii | reverse complement strand
TGCTGCTGGCGCTGCTAGTGCTGCTGCTGGCACTGCTGGTACTGCTGCTGGCACTGCTGGCACCACTGCTGGTACTGCCGCTGGCACTGCTGGTACTGCTGCTGGTACTGCTGCTGGCACTGCTGGTACTGCCCGGGTGGGTGGGGGAGATCCACTCTCACTGCTGCTGAATCTGGAGTGTGCAGTCCACACAATGAAGGATTCAGTGACCGTATTGCTCCACAATGTAACAGTCCCAAAATGGCGCCCTTAGGAGTTTCCCGCCTCCTGCCACTCCGTGCCCCCCACGCCACCAACTGTATGCAGGCCCCGTTCCTTACACTTTGTGGTGCCACCGTGCTCCGATCCCCTCTTTACCATCCAGCACGCAGTGGGTGCTCCCAGCCCTCTCCGATGCAGGCCTTCCCAGGCGATGAAGGCTGGCGCTCCCCACTCTCTCCCGCCGGCAGACCTACAAAGGGTGCAGGATACTAGGCGATGCTGGGCTTCCCCCAAGGCAGCGTTCTGCTGCCGTTACTATCCCCCTCCACACCTCTTACTGGTCCTCCGATCCCCGCGGTCCCGTGCCGCGCTCCCGCCGGCACCGCTACTCCACTGCAGGCCTCCTCACGGGCCAGACCCCGGTGTCCTAAGCGGGTCCCGCTGCCGATAATCCTCCACGCCGGGTAAGAGGGTGCTCCAGGTCCTCCAAACCCCGGGTGGACTTAAATTCGTCTTCCGCCCGCGGTGTTTCTGGGCTGAAGACCGGGATTATAGCGCGCGAGACGGAGCTATCCTAAAATGCGGCCATACAGGATGCGCCGCCAACCGGAAATCCCGGTCTTTCCTCTTTCTAATGCATTGTGACCCCCTGGTGTGAAAAAATGGTCCCCCTGCTATGGATAGTGTAGCAGCCTTTATCAAGGTGTCCATGCAGTGGAGGCCCAAATCCCTCTGGCAGGTATGTGAACCCTCCCCAGGGGTTTGGGGAGTAAATTATGAAGACAGGCACAAGACACAGTAAAGGAAAAGATAGTTAAGAGCTAAAAGAGGAGGGATGATGGGGCTTATAAAGAATATTTCCTCAAGTCTCCCCTCAGGACGATTAGGCCCAGTCAATGTAAATAAGTAAATAGGTAAATAATAAACAATTTGTAATCCCTTTCTTTTCCCACCCAGTGTTCAGCTTCTCTCGGATTCATTTTCAACCCTTGTTCGGTCTTAGCACTAGCACTGTTTGGAATTAACAATTATAAAGGAACCTCAGCCTTTATTAACATGATCTGGTTATAGATTAGTCTGTCCACTACCTCTAGATCTTCCCTGAGGTCAGTGCTGACTCAATCTGCTCCCTTAAATAATACAACGCCCTGAAACAATGTGCTGAGATGTCATGTCTGAATAAAATGTGACCAGACCTCATTCAAAGAAACAAAACTAAAATACTCAAAGGAGTAAAACTTTGTTCTGTGAAAGAGAAACGAAACTAAACTGCTTTATCTGCCCTACAAAACACGCCTCTTCACAAGCATTACATACAGATAGCTGCAAAGTAAGACTGTCACACTAGAGAGGACGAGCTATCAGCTGTTATTCCATTGCAATAAGCAGAGGAAAGGTAAGTAATGTGAACAATATGTGGACATAGATTTATATTTATATTAACATTTCCAACATTTCACATTATTCCGCACAGAATGCAGATGTAATTGTGAGTGCCGATAGAAATAGCAAACATGGAATAGATACGTATAACATAAAAATATTATCACAATAATATTTGAATTATTTATGAAGTAATCATAGTTATGATGATTAAAATGATGTTAATTGTTAGTGTTTTTCAATTTTACCAAGTATGACTTGAATAACAAAGGGTCTCATCCTGATTTAAATACTTAGGGCCTGATCCAGACTTAACAATGACAGCCAATTTACGCATGCGGCATGCGTTCATCTGGGCGTGGGAACGCACTGTGCATGTGTGCGGCAGATGTTACTCATTGTAACTCTGATCGCACGTAACTTGTATGTAACTTCATACGATAGGGCGTGATATCCCTACGCAAACCCAATTTCCGCATTGTGGGAGGAGGGAGGCATTTAAATTGTACAGTATGCGCTGGGTTAGGAACTAACATGAGACAAGGAGATATGTACAAGCAGAGATACGCAAGGAAAAGTTAAGGTAGCGTTCTGAACATGTAAGGCAGCTAAGTTACGTGCGTGCGAGCGGAGTGCATTATACTTAGTAGTGTGCAACTTAGGTACATTGTGCGTACGTAAAAACGATCTTAAGTCTGGATCAGGCCCTTAAGTGCTTAATAATGTACGGATTTTGGCATCCACTTCATGAGGAGAATCCTAATCTGCAGAATACTGAATTGTACATAAGGGCTCAGCCAAGCGTTACTGTACAATTTATATATCTATTTAAATACATAGCAAACAGAAGTCCATTGATTTTATTCATTCTGCCCCCAAAGATCTGGGACAAGCACCATAAATTGCTAAATAATCTACCAAAATCAGACTTGTTATATTACTAGTATTTGAGTTATATTCAGTGAAACAACAATGACTGTCCATGCAATAAAAAACTAGCACATAGCACTCTCCAGGAAGTCTCTTTGCTCTCAGTATCCCAAGCAATGGAAGATTAAGGCAGTTATTTTATTAAAATCACAACCTCAAGTTCTGCCCCCTGCCTACAAATGATGTGCTCCACAGTATTACTAAGGATGGGTGGGTCTTGGTGACATAATATGTGTCACCAAGTCTCCGATCAGAAAGCCTTTAATCACTGCCTCAAGTCCCACTCCCATATTGCCATCTCTTTCCGCCCTTTGAGATCTTCTAGAGTGAAGAAAACAATAGTTGGCAACTCGTTACCTAAGGGTTAAAGAACATTTTGAAAGCATTTTTCTCTTTCGTATCATAAGACCAGATCCAGACCTTTGACTATCATTTCATTGTATTTCATCCGCTTCATCTTAGGTGATGGTGTAAGTAGAAGGCGCAGGTTGTTTTCAATGTAAAAATAACCCTTGTGGTAAAACAAAACAACCTATAAAATTGGTTTAATAAATAATGATTACAATATATTTTTTACATTTTTTTATTAAATGTGATGTACAATATCCACAAAGAATTTAAATTGGTTTTAAAATGCTGGAAATGCAATCTTTTTTTTTTTTTTTAAACCTGTTTAAATGCTTTGTAATCTAGCAGAGGTTGCAGCAGTACAAGCCGCAGTCTCTGCCCATATGGCTACAGCTGAAAGAGGGGGGAAGACATTTCCCTAAATATAGCTGACAAAGTCTCAAATTTATCAGCTATGTAATATATATACCCTGGAGAATAAAGCATAGTGACAGCTGGGGAATGCGGGTCCTGGCTGAGCAATAAAGAGTGATAACAAGTGTGTTTTTCCTATATATCTTTATATCATTTTTCCTAAGTGTGTTACAATTCCCAGTGCTTCCTGGAATGACAGAGAGAGATTTGCATTAATACAACATGGCATCAGGAGGATCTGACCCAGAGGAAGGTATAGAGGATGTGCTGAATGAAATATGTTATGCTGATATTGGATCGACTCCTGAAAATCCTGACATCAGTGCTTCTGAGACCACCACAGAGGAAAACGGGAAACATGAAGGTGCTGACAGTCTTTATCCTTTTACATTTTATTACTATTGCTAATTTACAGTCACTGGTAACAACACAAATCATTTATTCTCTTTGTTACATGAATAACATGATTTATCGATCAACTGTCAAACCAACTTTCCCAAAATGTGTCTGCATTTGTTTGACAAAGGGTGTGTCTGTTCTGAAGCCACCTGATCCGTTGCACTGTAAAGCTTAGCACAGTGTGACTGAACACCTGTCTGTATATTTAGGAAAGGACTGCTGTCACAAGACTGAATGCAGGCAAGTGGCAAAGCACAGACTGTGTGTTAGATAGTGAAGGTGCCCAGGTCTGATAGCGCACTGTGCAAAAAAAAAGTTTAAATGCCCCCCAAACGGGGATGGCAACAGAAATCTAGGAACCAGTATGGGCTGTAGCAGGTTCCATGTTGACTATCTTGCTCCCATGTTACATAATTTATTCACTGCAATGAACAGGGGGGTGATATATACAGAACAAGCAGATACATAAGTCATCTAAAATAATAAAAAAAAATTACTTCAACCAATTAAGCACAGTCTTTAGTGTGGATGGTAGTGCTGTGGAATCCTAACACTCCTTTTCCCCTTACTCAAATTACCTCAAAGATAAAAGAAGTAAAACAAGGAGGTCAGACAGTGTATTATCATAAAGATAAAATACCTTTACACATTATACACATTAAAAACACTTCAGACAAGAAACACCATAAAATAACAAGTTGAAAAACCGCTCCCAATAGGTGGAGACACACAAAAACGGATCCCATACCCAGCAGAAGACATTTAAACAGGGGATCCAATGGGAGGCTGTAGTAGGGATGTCTGGATAAGCCTGGATGGAAGACAGTAGGAGGAAACTGATGGTGGCACTGGCTGGGAAATGTTCCAAGGATGTGTCTGGAAGAACCACTTAATGCGTTTCATGTTTGGTCCTTTTGATTTACTTGTGTGCCGCATAAATGTTAATAATTTGAGATACCTCAGCGCTTCTTCACACAGTATTTTATTTAATTGGTTTTCGGTTTGGGGATGAACTCCCCATGGGGTTTTTTTTTGGGTGGTATATATGTATTTCTTAGCCCCCCCCCCCTTACCTGGATGCACCTGAATAACCTTATTTTAACACATTATAAAAATAATGTGATAGAGTGGGGGGCCTAAGATAAGGTTTCCTGTTCCCCTCTTTACTTGCAAGCTCACCCTAATAATAAAATGCATGTCTATGATCTTATCTCTTTCCCCATACTACTGTTTAGATAAATGCAGATATATGTGTTGAGTGCCATTTACAAATTTATCAATCTTTTTTGTTTTATGCAACACAAGATGCAAAGGATCTAACATTTACTAAATAAATATTATTATTATCATTATTTTCCCTTGCAAACAATCCACGCAAATATGGCTGCATAAGATTCATATATGTAAATATCTATGTTAGTTAAAATAACTGTAAAAATATTTAGACCATAAACCAATATTATATAATAACATATGGCCTGATTCACAGTTAAGAAAGCATTTGATTATTAAATATAGGTAACTAGTAGCAAGGCCACTCCTTCAGCACGCCCCCGGTTTTTAGGTTCTTAAGAGACTTACGAATGCCATAGGGCTTCCTTATCATTTGGTTCGTAGTTGTGTGCATAGGGCGGCTAATTATGAATGTTACTACGTAACCGCCCCCAGATTTGCTCATTTAAATGCCTCCCTCCACCCAATCTTCTTATCTGCAGACTTAATTATTCCCGGAACGCCCCTTCCTTCTTAAGTTACTACGAACCTAGCGGCATTAGGGGGCTGATTCAGAGCTGCGCTTACACTTTTTTTTAGGTGGAAGTGTAGACCTGAGCAATACCATGTTGAACTACAAGGGGAGGCAATTTTAAATTGTGAAACCAGAATAACAATTGAGAGGAGAAGCTTTTTATCTCAACTCTATTTTATTGATTAAGCTAGGCAGTATTTGAGTTATATGTGCAAAAGTAAAGTATTTTCATGCATGCAAAAAATATTTAAAATCAATTAACCCTTCCTATTTTGCAAAATAGTCCAGCTGTAAACTTGCACCTGTTTTGCACCTACTCCCAAACTCTGAATCAGCCCTTAGATTCGTAGTGGTGAGTCATAGCAATCCCGTTCCTAAGTCAAACGTAGATTGCATATATAAGTTACTACACATGTGCAGTATATGCCTTCCGAAATATACGCACCTAAAACCCTGCAGATTCTTAACTGTGAATCAAGCCCATAGAAACATATTTGTTGTGTTAAGAAATCCTATAAATCAAAACATATTAAAGCACTGCTAAATTACTACTAACTCATCCTTTTATTTGTTCTTGTCAATCATAAAGGAACTGCTACCACATTCTTTGACAACATGTCTATGTTTTTCAAGAGGCAACTATCAAGGTCAATGTAAGTATTTCCTTACTTGACATCACTAATTAGTGCATACATTTTTTTGAAACATACTTCAAATAAATTTGTGCTGATTGTCCTGATTAGCATTAGCTATGTGGCCAACTTTCCCCCAAAAATTTTTTTATTGTGCATACATAATGAAATCCACATAGAATACATTACAAATGCTTTTGTCCATAATGAATAACATTTCAAATATTCACAAATAAACATTAAGCAAGTTACAAAAATGCATTCCAATTAACATTTTGACTTGGTCAGGGTCAGTTCACATTTACAAAGGAAGGCACTAACATGGCAGGTGATTAATCCCTATATATCTCCCCATATTCTAGTACTTCCAAGGTCATGGCTACTCAGCATTTAAAGCAATAAGATCTGACAAATCACCGCTATATAGTCACTTTTCTCATAATACAATAGGAGGGTCCCCTTCATGTTCTCGGAGGAGATACCAAGAGGTGTCACGAAAAGTGGCATATACTTGTTTTTTGGTAGGCACCGAGAGTTTATCAATAAATTTTTCCCAAGTTAAAAAAAAACTATTCTACCTTCGTATCTTTCTCCAAGGAGGCCTCCAGCCAGTCCATCTTAAAAATGTAAAACAGCTTTTGCCTAAATAATGACATAGGGGGAACATTGGGGTTCAACCAGACTTGTAATATAGTTTTACGGGCAGCAGCACTAAGTACCAATGCCAACCTTCGACCACCCTGGTATACCCTTTGATTTTTGGGCAATGTACCCAGCACCGCCCACTGTGGATCAAACGTTATATAATTAACTAAATTACTCATTGCATATGCCCGGACCTCCAACCAAAATCTGCGTACTATGGGACATTGCCACAGGCAATGGTATAAGTCAACATAAAAAGCATTACAGCGCCAGCACGCATGAATATCAATCAATTGCATATTGAATCTTTTTAGTGGAGTGAGGTATGTGCGATGGAACATATTTAGAAACATCTCTACATACATACTTGAGGGCAATAACTTGCAAGAAAATTCTAACGCCTTAAGTATCTGAGCGATAGTTAAAGAAGGGAACACCGTTAACCAAGTAGCTAAACCAGAACTATTTCTTGAGTAGTCCACCTCTTCCCGCAGTAAAGTATAGTGTAGTGAAAGAGCTCTTTTCGAGGGGGAGGGTTGAAGCAACACATTATCCAAGTTACTGTGCCAATCAGCATCCTCAAACTTGTTTATTACATGGCTGATATAATGCTTAGCTTGCAAGTATGCCAGAGGAAAAGCCTGAATACATGCAAATCTTTCCCTTGCTTCGTGAAAGGTTAACACCCTTTTTCTTTCTCTATCCATCAGATGGCCAATGGAGTTCACCCCTCCCAATTGCCATATATTGAAGGGGTAGGATGCCGCGCCTCTCTGAAAATTGGGGTTATGTAGAAACGGGAGATGTATGGTGTAGTGGGAGTTCAGCTTAAACTGCTTTCTAACCAAGTGCCAAACTTTTTTAGAATTCCACAGCAATGGGTTCACTCTAACATCCAGGGTGGTCTCCTGTTCCCCACAATGCAAGAAGGCTCTCAGGCTCATGTCATGCAAGAAACTCCCATCTACACGATTATCTGTGTAGGTGTCTGTATGAAATAGCCAGTCTCTAATATATCTTAAATGGGCTGCCTGATTGTATTTTAGAATATCTGGAAAATTAATACCTCCATTTTTTTTGACTGTTGCAGCTTTATTAAGCTAATTCGGGCCCTTTTGCCTTTCCAAATAAAGCGGCGGAAAAGGAAGTTTAGGTGTTTGGCATCCCGTTTGGTCAATAGGAGGGGTAGCGACTGGATGAGATAGAGTAGCCTCGGGATAGACACCATTTTCAATAAATTGGCTCTTCCCGTATAAGATAGTGGGAGGTCCTTCCATTTTTCCAGTTCCCTTTCTAATGAAAGAATACCCTTAGTTATGTTCAGAGAATACAATTTAGATGGAATCTTAGGAATCTGGACTCCCAAATAAGTAAAATGAGAGCCCGCCCACTGTATCGGAAGTTCCCGGGTTAAATAAAGGGCCACCGATTGTTCTTGATTGATGCGTAATCCCGAGATGTCCCCATATTCCTCCAGCCTATCCATGATCTGATGGATTGTGTTTTTTGGGTCACTGATATATAGAAGTAAGTCATCCGCAAAGGCGGTAACCTTTACCCTATTAGATCCAATATTTATAGTTATCCAATATACGAAGTAGCGGGTCTAAGGCCAAATTGAACAGCAGAGGCGAGAGAGGGCACCCCTGTCTTGTTCCTCTGTAGAGCCTGATAGGTGTGCCTTTCAGACCGTTTACCAATAGGGATGTGTGTGGAGAGCTGTAGAGTGCGGCAACTAAACTTACAAAATTATCACCAAAATTTCTTAGCTCTAAAATCTTAAATAAGTGCGGCCATAGCACTGTATCAAAGGCCTTATTGGTGTCTAGGCTGAGTAACATGTTTTGACTATGCGGGCTTTGATACGAGTAAACAACTGCTGCGAGGGCAGTGTGAATTCCTTTGACTGATTGACATCCATTTGTGAACCCTAGTTGGTGTTTGGTTAAAATTACTGGGAGTATAGTTTGTAAACGAGTTGCCATTATTTTAGCTAATATTTTGATATCGTTATTTAATAGGGATATGGGTCTATAAGATTCCACCATTTGAGAATCTTTCCCCGGCTTTGGCAATACTATGGTCAATGCTTCATTAAAGGTTGTGTCTCCCCTTCCCTGTCTAAGTAATATATTAAACACGTCTGCTAAAATTGGTGAGATTTGACCACTTAGGGCCTTATAGTAGCTGGAAGAGAACCCATTTGGTCCTGGGGTTTTATGTAATTTTATACTTTTATAGTGACCGAAACTTCCTCTGTCGTGATGTCCCCTTCTAGACATGTCCTCTGGTCCTCCGTCAACTTGGATAAATTTGCTTCAGTCAACATTCTGTCCTGCTTAAGAGGGTCAAGTGGCTTGTTTTGATAAAGTTCTGTATAATAGTTTTCAAATTGTTCCAGAATTTCCGAGGATTTAGTGACCAGGTGGCCACCATTCCCACTCTTTAGGGCTACTATATGAGATCTTGGTTTGTGTGGTCTGGTCATTTGTGCAAGTAGCCTCCCCGCCTTACCCCCAGCGATAGTACTTATATCGGATATACTCACAGCTTCGCACTGCTTGGGTAGTAAGCAATTGGTGTAAATTTTTCCGGGCTTGGTCATATGTTTGAAAGTTAGCCTCTGAGGGGTCTGCAATGTAGTCTCTAAATGCACTAGCTACCTCTTGTCTCATATTGTCCCGCCTGGTCCTCTCTTTTTTCTTCTGCCCTACCACATATCCAGTGATACGGCCCCGCATTACTACCTTGGAAGTATGCCAGAATAAGGATGGTGCATCAAGATGCTCCACGTTGTCGTCAACAAACTCCCCCCACCATCCATACAGGTGACGTCTAAAATCCTCATTATTAGCCAAGTATTCCGGAAACTGCCAGAGTCTAACAAATTCCTGAGGACAAGGAAAACTGACATCTAAGGAGACTGGGGCATGATCAGAAACCAAGATCTCATATATATTAGACTTTATCACATTTGATACAATGGAGTCAGCTGTTAGTATATAATCTATTCTCAAGAGAGAACGGTGGACCCCCGAACAGAATGTATATGACCTGTCCGTGGGGTTCAGTATTCGCCATGGATCCGCCAATTGTAAGTCAGACTTTATCGAGGCTATATGTCGCCACGAGCGGTACACCGCTGGGGATATAGTCAGCATTTTATATAATTTAGGGTCTTCTACCATATTAAAATCACCCCCCATTATTAACGGATAATTTTGTCTTTGAGTCAGGACAACTGTTAAACTTCTCAAAAATTCACCATTTTGTGTGTTGGGCGCGTATATGTTGACCATTGTGTATTTAGTCTGCATGAGGGTAATGTCTTGGATCAGAAATCGTCCCTCCCTGTCAGTGATTCTCTCTCTCAATTCATATTGCAGGTCTTTATGCAGCAATATCGCCACTCCCCTGGTTTTGTTACAGTGTAATGCAGTAATGCAGTCTTTAATCCATGGGGCTCTTAGTGTAGAGGAGTCGTCCGCTACCCAGTGTGTTTCTTGTAGATAGACTATGTCAGGCCTACATTTTTTGAGGTGCTGTGAAACTCTCTTTTGTTTTACTGTCAAGTTGAGCCCACCAACATTCCAGGAGAACACCCTGAACCCTGTTTTAGTGAGTGTAGTGACCGGGGCGTGGGGTTGGAGAGGCGCAGTCATCCCACCTCCTTCCAGTAGATGTTCAGTCTGATATCCTTCGTCTGGCATTCTCGCCCTTGCTGGGACTCGTCCCCTGCAGCTCCAGGCCTTCGACCCAATCTGGTTACGAAAATTTCAAAAGATGTGAACGTATAACCCTCGACATTCCATGCAATTGTGAAACAAACATCATGTATGCACCAACCTTTTTCTAACATTTTCCTTATCCAGCGTAGTGATCCTAGTAGAATTAGCCTCAATTTTAGCCAATGAAGCGTCAAACATGGTTTGTATCTGCTCAAGTTTTTTATCGATCTGGGGCATTATACAGTTAGACAACTCTCTTGCCATGGTGGCCAAGGAGTCTTGTGAAAGTGCTTTTCAGGTATTTGTACCTCTGGGGGAGAGTGGTAATCATGCAGTATTTTTGTAGGCGAATCTGGACTAGACTTAGATCCAGTTTGTCTAGATCTGCTAGGTTTAGCAGACGTAGACGCCTGTGAAGCATGAGCAGTCTTGGGCGGCATGGCCTCAAGATATTTGTCCATGCCCAATGGACACAAGCTATCAGGGACGTTTGTTTGTTTGTTTTTTTTCCTTTTATTTATTTATTATATTCCCCTAATTATAGTAGCAGCTCCTGTATTCCCTTCTATTTTACTTTCGTACACACACAGCAATAATCAAAAGGTTAACTCCCACATCGGCAGGTGGTCTCCTTCCCCCTCCTAGTTAATCCAATCTAATGCAATTACATATACCTGTGAAGAAAATCAGATGTTAAGATGTTATGAATAAAATTTCAGTAAGACAGTTAAGTTCTTATCCAAAGTTAGCAAGATAAACTGTACATTAAAATAATTCTATATGTTTTGATATTATACTTTTCTTCCTTTTGATGCGGTACTCCAATACAGAAGCAAATGTCAGCACACTAATAAGGTGTAGCACACAATAGTACTCAAAAGGAGCTTCTCCACCATGCAGTGAAAGGGTATACTATATGCAGGTATAATTGCTTATAGATTGTCCTGGCGTTGTCATCCACTTGAACTACAGTTCTGGGTATCTACTCAGTGCTTCCAGGAGGAGAATTGCCGTTGTGCCGGGCAGTGAGGCAGAGACAATGTGGTAGTTTAAAACAACAGCTGTAAAGGAGTACTCCTCTAACCAGGTACCACTGTGACCACAAGAGGATAGGACTTTGTAGGTGCAGTCCAACAAAAGATCCCTCCAGCGTGAATAGAGTACCACTTGTCTCCGTGTTGGTTAGCTAAAGCGGTAACAGCACTCCTGATATGTCACAACAGAAAGGGCTTGAAGGCTCAGGACTGTAAAATGGCGGGTATCTCCACGTGGTAGCCCACCTTAATATGGTTATAAATGTCCCAACCTTATGTTTGCAAAACGTAGGGAGCTGTAAAAGTTGCCTAGGGGCTTGCAGCTACCCAATTCTCACTATTTGTAAAGATAAGTGTTCCGTGGTCTAGAGTCCAGAATCAAAAAGGATACTTGACTTGGTCAGCAAGGTTGTAAAAATGGCGTCACTGCCTGGTGCTTTTTAGCAGGTGAGCCTGCTGTATGCAAGGCAATTTAAGTCCCCACTTCAACAAGACTGACTTTAATCCAGTTCAAAGGTTCCCCTAACATATATTGCCTCAGTTATGCTCCATGTAATGTCCATCTGCCCACAAAGCCAGCAGCGTTATACGTTCAGTTAAGCTGGTATATGGTCCCACCTTTATTGTGTCTGCTTAGGGGCTAGCACAGCACCTCTTGTGACTCCTCAACTGTACTCCGGGAGAGCTATGTACCTTTACCTCCTGTAAGATGCGTTGCAGTATGTGCACACCAGGGCCAGTCTCTCCCTCGCTCTGTTTCAGCGCCGCCAACTTCTCCAAGGTGGTCACAAAATGTCCGCCGTTGCCGCGCGGGGAGCAGCCGACACAGCCTCTGGGCAGTGCACGTGGGGCGCCTATACAGCCGTCGGGACCAAGATTGCGCCTCTAAGCCTGCTCTCTGCGGGGTCCGTGTTACTCCAATCGCTGCGGCTGTCTCCGGTCCAGTCTACGCACTGCGGGCCTTCACCGATGCCAGACTCCGAGGAAGGGTATGCCCCTCCGCCCTATTCCACCCAAGCCAAGTGAGTGTGTACACTCCAGACCCTGGATGGGCAGCTGAAGAAGGTTGATGAGCCTTCTATTGCAGGGTTTTAGGCTCATAAACGGGGCTGCGGGACGGAGCTTAGTTAAAACGCGGCCATACCAGATGACCCACCTACCGGAAGTCTTCACCTGTGGCCATCTTTAAACCGCTAACACACTATCCAATGTCTCTGGCTACCTACATAAGTTTCTAAGAGCTGTGATTATTGTATAGTATAGGGTTAGCTTTATTGGTTTAGTCTTTTAAGTATTTCATTTCTCATGTAAGTTATAATTAGCAAATGCATTAAAAATCAATATTAACATATATTAACAATTATGTCTGCATTAAAATTCATTAAAGCACTAAAATATATTTTATTATGGACAGTTAAAACCTTTACCTTTGTTTCCTTTAGCTTTGCAAGTCTACTTAATGATTATGTGGAATCTGAGTTCTTTGTTATTGATGGAGATTCCTTGCTAATTACCCATGCTACAAATCATTCTTTAAAACCTGGGCAAAGTTTACATTTCGTTTTCTTAGTGGAACGTTTTCTGCTTAATTTGACAAATAAAGCAGCAAGATATGTTGTTGTTTTCTTTGAGGTAAGTGTTGTAAGGTGTCTCCCTGCAAACCAAAAATTTGCATCTTCCTGAAAAGGCATGGGAGTGGGGAGAGAAGGTGGGTATTTGGGGGACTGACTGTGCTGCCTCAACCTGTGTCAGGATCACTGTATTTTCACTGCACATTATGTCTTTTGCTTACCTTTGCTGATCACATGAACTTTGTTTAGTTCCCTGGTGTTCACCCTTTGCTGCAGGCATTATTCCGTAGGTGGGGTTCATTCCCTTGCTGTAACTTACTCATGAGCTGTTCTATTTAAACCCCTCACTGACAACACTTCGCTGTCAGAGAAACAGGTAAACATATTGTATCCATGAGTTTTCATGTGTGTTCTGGCTCCATGGTTCTAGGTCCTGATTTCAGTCCTCGGTCCCAGTTATCTGGTCCTCGGTTCCTATACTCCTGTGTATTAGGTTCCTGCTTGTGTCTCTGGTGTGAGCACCTCCAGTATTCAACTGCTCTCTGCAGTATCCAGTCTCTGTATCTGCTCCAAAGCTACCTATCTGCACTTTTGGATATTGCCATTTGTGTCCTTGGTTCCAGTTACCTGTGTACCTCAATTACTGTCTGTATCTCCGGTGTCTGCTCTCCACTGCACCGCTGTTACAGCCAAACTCTGCATCTGTCGCTGTACCTCCATCACTTGCCTGCACTACTTCTGCGCTCCTGGTATTCTGCTCACTGTCTCGGCGTCTGTGCACTTGTCCGGAGGGTCTTGTTCTGCCTTTTGCCTGCAGCCAAGACCAACCCCACCATTAAGGACTCTGGTGAACCCCAGGTATTATGTTAGACACCCCTATTGCTGTGCTGAGGTTGGCGCTACGGTGTGGGGAGAGTACCTCTCCAGTTCGGTATCATCCTGCAGCATATCCCCCTGCTGATTGCACCAGCCTTGCGTTGAAGATTTGTTACATGTTGAATTGCATTATTGAATGGATTATAATTAAAAACTGTACAAATGCCTCAAGTATTCACCACTATTCAATACATTAACAGGCAGAATTATTACAATGGATTGTGTATGTAAGTTATTTTAATGTATTTTTATTCTTCAGCTAAGGCACCAAGACATAACTATGAGTATTTATGCCATAGACACACTGGGACTGATCCAGTGTCAGGAGTAACTGCACTGAGAGAAGCAAGTCAGCACCTGGACAAACCTTGTGGTAATGTGAGGGGTGCAAATTATTATTTTTACTGCGAGGAAATACTGGTTAATTTTGCTAATTGCACACAAACAATAACCTGCTTTATTTTTAAGCTCTAATTTAGAGTTGAGATAAAAAACATCACCTATCAACTCCTTCTTTTGGCACATTTAAAATTTGTTTCCAACCGGTTCTGCCCAGGTGCAAATTTGCTCCTTTTTTGCTTTTATCTATGGATCAGCCCAACTGTGGTGTCCTGTGTCTTTCTAGAATTACCCCACTATATGCAGGACACAGAAAACTGTTATCCTGTTCACCATTGCTGTAAAGACCTTGTATTGTCTATTACTGTCTATTTTATTTCATTGAAGTAAAAAATCAATCTTGTACTATTTGCCTTATGATTGTGTTTAATCTTAGGATATGAAAGAAACGTATCACCTCTGGCCTCAATTGATGTCCATGCGTACACAGCTTATACTGCACCTACAAAAAAATACAGACACTGTTGTCCACATATTTTCTAACTTTCTGTCGGAAGAATGGAAAGAATTTATTACAGAACAGCCACCTTACTTCATGATGGTTTCTGATGAAGGAATGAGCCAACAACAAACACATTTGTTTGAAATGCTGATTCTGAATGCTCTGGGAAGCCAAATCGATGTAGTGCTCGCTGCTGGACAGCAGTCTGATAACCTCAGAGTTTACGGATATTATGCCAAGTCATCAGGCAAGCACAAGCTATATCTCCAAGAGGTAAGGACTAGGTGTATTTTAAATTTGCCATGAATTATTACCATCACTGAATGTTCATGTATTGTTATCAGTGTATAATATAATAGAGGACCCCCATAGCAGTGTAGTTATTATTAATCCTTACATATATTATTTACATACTTCACCAATTTGAGATACTAAAGGACAATCCACACATGAAAAATTAGCAAAATGTGCAAAAATTAGATGTTAGTGAACAGAACTATGATAAAAAACATAAAAAAATAAAATAATTATAATGATGATAATAATAATAGTACTATTTTTATTGCAAATGTTTTCTTTTCTTTGTATTTTAAATTAAATGCTGTCTCATCTGCATTGGAGATGTTTTTAGTACCATTAGAATAGATAAGCATATTTAACCATTAACATTGATGTGGTATCGCGGTTTAAATGATCTAGGACAAGCAAAATATTTAATACCTTTACCAGATAATTACAAGTTAGTTGGATCTGGTTTTCTTGTAGAATTTGCAATGTTAAGATATACAAACGTGAATGCAGGCTTGCAGGACGCCATCCACAGAGGACCGGATAGGATCTTTCAAAGGTCTTGGCCTTCTTGAAATTACAGAATGACAATGCAAACTTTCAGTAAAATTGATATAGGAAGTCTCTAGACATCAGACACAGATTAGAATTCATGCATATAACTTCAGTTTCAATGATAATTAATACTTATACGTTTTTTTCCATTTCCATAGCATGCCGACCACTTTAAAACAGCTTTTGAAATATTAATTAAACATGAGAAGTCTAAACAGCAATTCCAAGAAAAGGTACCGTTTTAAATAAATAAACAGATAAAAATGAACAATATTAGATATTAACAATCATTAAAAAGCTATTTCTGTGATCCTGATTATTTTTTATAGAGTATTTTATAAATTCTCACATTCAGCATAAAAACATACAAACAAAACATAGTGACAAATAAAACAAATATAAATCATATAAATATAAATCATATAAATGAAATGACACGCAGCAAATATAAATGACAAATTTTAACATATCTGGTCTAGAAAAATGATCTCATATACGCCATATAGGCTGTAACGAAACTGAGTTGTTTCCATCCCAGTGACCTGAAGTTACCTTTGCATTAGAAGAGAACCATCATGTAGGAGCCAACCACCAGAACAAGATTAACAGAACAGTAAAAAAAATGCATTAATTAACTGAGAACAATAAGCCAGCAAGGGTTTAAAGAGAATTGGAAATATTACTACAGGGGCAGTGACCACTACTGTGGCATATTACAAAGTGGGGACACTACTGTATGGCATATTTAGACTTGGAGGCACTACTTTTTGGGGGGATTTTTTACAAAGATTTTGGATTGTAAGAAGAGAGATAACAGATCATACCTGTTAGATGAGATGAGGAATAAGACAGTTGTAATGGTGACAATTCGAAACTGGTTTATTGAAAATACAGAGTTCACAGTCACAGTTCTTCAACAAAAGAATGAAGAATGAAGATATGTTAAAAAAAAAAAAGAAAGAAAAAGAAGGCAAAAACAGCAACTTGATATAATAGTGAAGAGAACACACTGGATCCATTGATGCTTGAATACATTAGTGAACTGTGTGAATGAGTTCTTGGATGGGGGAAAAAATGGGGGGGGGACAGGTAGGATATG
>WWET01003987.1:0-19373 GCA_011038615.1 Limnodynastes dumerilii | reverse complement strand
TCTTGCGTTTTTTTTTTTTACACTGTACACGCAGCGCTGCATGATTACAACTGTAACCATGTTGTGCTGATAGAATTACAAGGCTCACCTTTGCTAATCCTTGTAGTTCCATCAGTACAGCATGGCTACAGCTTGCAGCCATGCAGCACTTAGGTTTGTTTCAATGTCCAGCGATTTGCCGCGATTAGTTAAAGGGCTAATCGCGGTGGTTTTCTATTGAAAATCACCGCGATTAAGCCCTTTAAACATCACGGAGCATCGCCTGTGTTTGAAACAAATCAAGTGTTAATGAATTTTAAACATTTTTTTAAAAATCGCGCCAAAATCACCGCTATGGCCCGCGATGTAAATTCGCAACAAAAAATTGTCTGTAATGAATGAGTCCCTTTGTGTTGTTGTTTTCTACCTTATTACAGGCTATTGAATTTAGAATTTTCTACAGCCAGTGAGTTACGTTTATTTCATAATATCGTTCCCTTATTTAAGCTTTCTCCACATACCCAGCTTTTCTGGATCTTTGGAATATATTGTAGCTCATTAGTCATCTAATACATTTAATAAATATTGTTGTAAAATGGTTATAATTTGCCTAATTCACTGTATATAGTTTACAAGAAGCAATAGCGCACAATATAAATCTTGTATTATCATTATATATATTTTGGAAAATGTTTCCATTCTTCCCTCCCTAATTCTTAGAGTGAAATTTGACATGTATAAAATTTTAAAGGTGACACCTAGCTCAACCCAAAATTTTATAGTCCATTTTCTGCTGCTTCCTTTAAAAAATTAATATAGTAAGTTTACTTGGCCCAATTTTTCCTGATCTCACTAGTATCAGCAGGGGTATCATGATAAAGCAAGTAGTTGTATTTTTCAATTGGGGCATAGGCGTTGACATCCACCTGCTATTTGCCACCCGGCTCAACCTTAAGTTTTCTAGTCCATTCTCTGCTGTTTCCTAATATAGTAAATTTACTCATCCCAATTTTTCCTAATCCCACCAGTATAAGCAGGTTTATCTCGATAAAGCATGTAGTTGTTATATCTGGCTTCAAGCATAAATCTTTTAGCATTGCTAACACATTAGCATCCATATTTGTGGCTACATAATAGTAATTTGTCAGTTGGGATAGTTATTAAGGAACAAATGATACACTGAGTATCAGTAGGAAATTGACACCTGGTGTCTACCATGTAACCACATTTGTGAAGTTATGTATTTATACTACAAGCTCGATTTGAAGCACAAGGTTAATGTAATTTATGGTGCTTACTGTTTATAGTGCTTGGTTTGGTTGTTAATTAATTTTGTATATGAATGTATGTATTTATATATCATATATCTATATATTTTTATCTATTTTTCATGTTGTTCGGTGTTATATATGGGTTGATAAGATTTGTGGGACTAAGTGTTGATTTTACCGCTGTGCTTTTGTTAAAGGTTTGCTATGTGTATTGTTTAACCTTTTGCTTTGACATATTCATTTTGAGGTAAGTTCTTAGTGGTGGGGAAAGGGAGCTAAGGTAAGCTAGATCTAATCGATTGCCTTCGAGGGGGCACGAGGGGATTTTCTCCTGTTTTGTCCTCCTTAGTGGGGTCTTCTGATTAGCTATTGGAGACCTTGGGGGTTTTCAGGAGTTGTTCACCCTTGTTGGTTTCACGTTGGCTCCATTTTCTCCATTCCCTTATCCCCCCTTGTTTTATCCTTTGTCATTGGTTGGATGTTTGAATGTTTGTAGTTTAATTTTGATGTGAGCTTTTCTTTGGTTTCATATTGAATTTTTGGAATATTTGTTTGTTTTGTTGCAGGTATTGTGCCTCATGGCCATGCAGCCTGGACCATTGGGCACTCGTATGTGTTCTGGGCAGGTCAGTTTTTTGATAGCCATGTTTCATCTTTTGACCTTTAGATTGGCAGATTGAATAGTTGGGGTTTAGAGGCATGAAATGGGAACTTTTCTATTGTTTATTTTGTTGGTTAGTTAGGGAATATGGTTTTCCTCAAATGTTAATCATTCTTTTGAGGGGTAAAGCTTTGTGCCATACAAAATCATGTGCCCTTGGTCTGGCTATTAAACTTGACTTGTTGGCCATTCACTCCCTGTTCCCTTCTCTTCTTGTGGCATGGTCTCATATGCTTCCCAGGCGGGTGTGGAGGGGATCCGGGGTCTATTAAGAGCTTGGATAAGGCAAGGAAGAGAATTAATTGGTACTTATCCAATTTTGTTAAACGTTTGGGGGGGCCTTGTGGTGGTGCATCCTCAGATCTGTTTTGACCGTCATGTTCTCTATAGAGCAGATGGTATTCATTTGTCGGAAGTAGGGATGCAGGTTTTTATTGATGATTTGCTAGGGCGTGTGGTGAGGGGTTATTTGGTGGCAGACGAGGGTACTTAAATGTTCCTCGCTGTGGCGGTAGAGGTGTTGCGTCACCATGTTTGTTTATGGTTGGCGCAGTTAAGAAAATATGGGGAAGAAAATATCTGGTTTAGAGGCGCACCCTTCAAGCTAATATTAGGTTGCCATCCCGCGACAGGGCCTCGTCTGCCTCCTCCTTGTTATATTGAGGTGTGCAAATGAAGAGGTGGAGCCTGGGGTATTGGGGGGAGGTGGGGGCACCTGTTTGATGATTACTTTTAGTTGTCACTTTAAGTTGCTGTTGTGACACACACCTATTTGCCACCTAGCTCAACCCTAAGTTTTATAGTCAATTACAAATTCCACCAATTCATATATTATTGAACTTATGTCCCCTTTTTAAATACAATTGAAGTTGTCAGTGTCATTATTTTCATTGGCTGTTTATTCTGTGAGTGTGGCTGTTGTAGAGTGTAGAGAGAAGCCGAGCACTGTTTAAGTGCAAGGTAATATAAACGACCGACTGGGCCCTAGTCTGCAATAGACATTTATTAGGATGGTTCTAGAAGTATGCCAATAGTGGGGGTAGTTTGATTGGCTATTAGGTATGGGTGGGGTGAGGGTCATGTGACCAAGCTTTTATAAGTGATTGTGTGTGGCTGTTACTCACCCATTGTGAAAAATCATTACTCTCCCTCCCACCCTTGTTTATAGGATGCATTGTTAACATCAGGGCCGCCATCAGGGGTGGACAGACGGGCCTAGTGTGCCGGGCCCAGACAGAAAGGTGGCCCGGGATAGTCCCAGGCCTCCTCTCTGTCCTGCCCAGGACACTATGTACCCAGGAAGGACCGCTAGTAATTTGCAGCCCTGCCAGTAATTTGTGGCATCACACATGCAATGCAGGGAGCGCGGAGTCTCTCTCACTCCCTGCACCTTCCAAAGTAATCATTTCTGCAGGGAGAGAGCACGAGACCTTGCTCTCCTTGCATCGCTGTACTCACACACTCTCTGTGATGTCAGTCTGGGGGCACCACCTGCAGGCTTACTGGGAGATCTGACAGGAAGATATGACGTTCATCTCCCAGGGAGCCTGTGCCTCGAGGAGCAGACAGAAGAAAATGCATAGAGAAAAGTAAGTGAAGAGAAGGGTTGGGTGTGTGTGTGTTGTGAGAGCTTACACCTATGTGATGATTAATTAGAGGCACAGCTGATTAATAATTAGTCCATTTGTCATACTGCATATTCATTGGCACCTTTTTCTATACATTATGCAAAAAAAGTGCCATTTAATATTATTAACATTTTACTTAACTGTTCCTATATATATACATATAGTAATCATAAAAACATTATAAATGAAAGAAAAACATTTCATTCGATTTAAATTACTTTTAAGTTTGAATTGACTTGACTTCCTAAGAGGAAGAATAGAAAAACATGCCTTAAGACACATAAAAACATAAAAATACCAAATATTGATATAAATCCTAGTACATATTTATTTAATCAGTTCAGAGCAATCATATTTTTCTTTTTCAAATTTATTTTAGATATAATTTTAGAACAAACATATTTAGATAAATCACATATCCCAATTTAGATTCAAGTGGTAAGCTATTTGTACATTAAACAATAAGAAACCATCATGTTGCACATATGTCAGAAATTTATCTTAGTATAATAAAAGTGAATCAAAATATATATGATTATAAAAGTAAAAAATTTTTATAAATGTAAATAATACATGAAAAATACAAATACATTAAAAATATAATAATTATAATAATAATAATAAAAACAAGAAAAAAAATGTTATTGAATTTTTTTTATAAAAATAAAAAGTATGTTAATGTGTTTATATCAATAGAATGGAGACATCACACCTCAGCATGACTTATTTATTACTTATCCTCTTAATTTTCAACATTAGAATAGGTTGCATATTTTCATTTATATAATACTTAATAATTCATTTTTTTATTTCAATATAATCCATATCAATAGGATTCATTTAACTTTCCTAATATATAATATATGATACATATAACCCCACCTTAATATCATAATTCATTTTATTTTATAAATATTCCTAAATTTATGTACACTATATGCCTTTCAATATAATATTAATATTTGTCACAATAATAATTACTACTCAATTGTCAAAAATGTATTTATTAAAAATGATAATAGATTTAAAAAGTAGTTTGTTCATTAAAATTATCACACAATATATGCTTTTACAAAGACTTTAACGATAGTATTCTCCTCTTTATTGATACCCATGTCAATCAATATTCGGGCACTAATGATTGGATATATATTCTTTTCAATACCCATTTTCATTAAGATATTTATACATGACATCTTATACATAGTTCCTTTGATATCTATACTATAATGTTATTCTTTACGTGTACTGTGATCCTGTCTAATTGTGTGAGGCATCTCCCCCCTTTTCTTATTATCAGCCATACCATCGCTTGCCATAACACTAATTGCATTATTTTCCTTTCTTTTTTATTTAGTGATTGCCATATCAGTGCTTGTTATTTCTTATTGCCGGCTCTATGGGCTTCTTACAGCTTTGCAACATTATGTGCCAGAATTTTTCTATACTTCATAGCGCTTTCCTTGTTTCTCCAATAAATTCTGTCACATTGGTTTCAATCGCTCTTCTCTGATTGGCTGACAGAGGGGAGTGTCTAGCAGCGACCGTTCTGATTGGTCTAGAGGCTCTTTAAATATACTCACCCTCCGTTCAGCTGGTTGATGCCTTGAGAAAGCTCGCTTTCAGAGTGAAACGCGCGTTGGCGTTCACATGGGGGCTGTCTGAGCTAATGTCCGTTGTTTACATCGTTAGCACCTCATTTTTAATATCTATCTAGTCTACTGAGCTGCCTAGTTTGTGCTGTTGTAGTTGGCACATTTACCTCTAATCTTCATTGCTCTAGTTGCTGCTGCATAGGGCACATACTTCCATCCATTCTCAATTTTTTCCCTGCATAGGGTGCTGGCTGATTGGCACACTTAAATCTCTCAATTTTACAGCGCATGGTTCTAATAGTGATCACTGCAAATTTTATATTAGCCTGCCGTTATTTTGGCATATATTAATATTACCAATATCACTTATTGCCTATGTTGCTGTATTCTTACACATTCGAGATATATTTTCTTATTAAATTGTGTGCCGTTCTTCCTGCTTATTTTGCAATGAGGGGTATATTTGCTCCACATAATTAATATTGAATCTGTTATCCTGCCAACTAGTGTGCCTATATCATTTAGCTTTTAAGACACTAACTACCAGTTATATTATCTCAACTAGCACCTACTAATAGTATTATCAATCCTGTACATACCTTTAACTTACCAACTTAATTAATTAATTGATCTATATAATTAACTATTATATATGCGGATTCACTAACTGAGTTGTTGATATTGGCCCTCACAGAACCAATTTACTTTATGTGAGCATCTTCTTATCATATATACCATCCTAAGACAGCTCATGACTTTTGATACGTTTGGTACTCTTATTGGTTACCCTGTTACTTCATTATTAGTACTTACCTCATACATTACCCCCTCTTGTTTTTATTTTCACTCATTGTTTCGTGTCTCACTAATTATATGTGGTTTTATATTTCACTTGCATCTGCTGCCGTTGTGTTTATGATAATCCTTAGTTCATTACAAAGTAAATAAAATACAATCAACAATGGAAAATTGTCCAAACCTCAATTTTTAATCTTAATCAATAAAATTTATATATTTTATAATGAATTTCCATTGCAATATTGGAGTGCTAGTGCACCTTCAAATCCTCGTCTTTTTCTTTTTTGTCCTCTAATCCATTTCCATATTCCACCAGAGGTGCTGCTGACAGCTCAGCCCCTGAGTCTGGTGTCAGGTGACTGTTCATCATCCCTGATGGATTGCACCTGGCACCTTGTCATTTATACTCTGCGTGACCAGCATACATTGCCGGGTCATTAATTGTTACCATAGACTTTTGTTGGACTCAGCCTTCTATACATTGGACTCTGTACTGTTGTTGTTGTTGGACTCATGTAAGTCCCCTTTTGAGCCTAAGACTGAATCAGGTCCATTGAGCCTATATGCTTTTTGGACCAAGCTCTGGTATGGGTTTACTTGGTGTCAATAGATAAAGGAGACTAGACCTTGGTGTTTCCCTGCTTATTTGGCTAAAGCTGGCCATACACTATACTTATTGGTCCATTCACCCAATTATTGGGTAAAATTGCTGTAGTGTATGGCCAGTAATTTTTACTGGTGACAAAACAGCCAAAGAGCGCTTGGATCAGATCATTTTATCTTAAAGCATGCTTAAAATATATCGGACCCAAACTGCCGATTTCACCTATACCACCTTGGCGGAGTTACTCTGTCTGACTACATTAATACTGGTTAGTACAGCAGTAATAAAGTAAACCTGATCAGCATGTAAATAACGTCTAGATCCAATTCTCCACTTCTTAGAAGAACCAACATTTTGTAACCTTAAGTCTAGGTCTTCTTGACCTTAAAGGTCATGCACTTCAAATTATAAATAGGCAAACAATGGACCGGATAAAGACTTCCAATGCCACTCACTGTGCTTGGAACTGTGAATAGAGTGGCAGTAGGGATTCAATGTCAGGTCCCCGCTGGATCCAACCTTTTGTGTGGACGAGAAAAGGCCACTTACATGGATATATGCTATCTGATCATTACTTTGTGCTGTCATCACTTAACATGGGGACAGTGCGAAAATTCTGGATAGTACAGAGGGCACTTAGTACAACCTCACTAATATTAATGCACCTCTCATCTGTATAAGAAATGCAGGCAGATAAGTGCTGTCTGCATCATGTTAATTTCTGCTCTGCGGATGAAAAGACTTTGAGGACACGTGCACTTTGCGAATTCCGTGCTTTATCCACTCTCAAAGAGCAGAAACACTTATTACAGAAGTTTTTTATTGAGTCCAATATCACTAACTCATTTGTGCAACAAGATTGCAACCTTGCACTTTGTAATTTACAGTTATTCCATACCACATAGAAGATGGTGTTCTGTTACCTATAATTTCCAAGCGGTTTCCATTTCCTTTTATTTGCGAAGGCATATTGCCATCAATTGAATGTATTTCACAGAATATACAATCCTAACATAGCTAAAATAATGCTAGTGTATTACAGACAGATATTTTTTCTAGTTAGTGAGAAATTCTTTGAGATACAAATATGTTATGGAATAATTATGCATTAGAAGCACCATAATATTTTTATATTTACTTTATAGATCGAAAAATGTATATTAGTTCTTTCTACATGTCTGAATGAAAAACCTGATATAAGAGCAATTACTTGTGTACTTTCATGCTCTTTGACACTGAGGAAACTTGCATCGATGGAAAACTCTGATAATGTACAGGTATGATGATTTACTATATTATATATAATATCTCTACAACGCTAGCACAGAAATATGATATCTATTTTAATTAAAGCAGGTGCATTGACTACTAATCATTGAAGCCTCTATTTGGGGACAAGTGTAATATTCTTAAAAATTTAAATAATCAATTCATTAGGAACCGACAAAAATCCATGCTATATGTTTCTATTCTTTGACTGATATTATTCATATAAGAAATGTATGTGAATATTCATTTTTTTTTTACAATTAAAAAGTAGCAGGGAGGTAACAGTAAGAGGAACTCAGAGGTTGCAAAAAATATCAGAGAGGATGACTGTCTAATATTTTAAACAATCATCGAGTGCCGCTCACCACCAATACAGCCTGTCACATACTACACTCCTGTCATATCTGGCAAAGCTACACACACACACACACACACACATACATACACACACACTTTTTTTTTCTGTGCCAAGAATAGAAAATTAGGTATCTATGGATCCCTAGTTGATAATGAATGCCATTGTATTGAACATTGCCCCTTATAAAATTATGATAGCAGTGCCTCTTGTAATGTTACTAATCAGTTATTGCACCACTGTAATGACTCTTATAATGTTATCTACTTAAATAGTCCTTTAACCCTGAAATATAGATAGAAGCTGAATCATAAAATATATAGGTGGTAGACATTCACTCCAACATTTTTTATGAAAAAACAGTACACTTGGGGGGATGGAGCATGTCCACAAAGGTGGTGTGGATTATCCTATGAACGGGACTGTAGCTTTAATCGTTTCTCATTTGCATGTATGTTAAGGTATAAAATCTCATTTTACACCTTATCATATGATCTACGAACTCACAGAAGAGGGTCTTGTCACTTTAGCAGAGCTGTAGGAGTATGTCCCTGCACCTCTGCTATAGTGATCAGATGCTGCAGGACTGGAAGGTGAGTATAGGGGAGGAAATACAGACCGCTAAAAACGGTATTGTGAGGGACATGACAGCTTTATAAACACTACAAACAGCTCCCTCACACAACAGTGATGGCCAATTCAGGTAAGTTTTATAAATGGAAAGGCAGAGAAACTGCTAAAATATAAAGCAAACTGCATCTTGCTTTGTATTTGGTCAGTTTCTCTGCTTTATAAAGGTGGTTAAAGATGGCACAGTGCATTCTGCAGTTGTGCCAAGTTCAGTGTTTTTCATTTTTTTTAATAGCAAATAAGGAAGAATAAAGAGTGTCAATATGGAGTATATATAGTATATATTAAAGCTCTTTAGTCTTCATTAATTTTTCCATAGTCATCCATATTTCCCATATAATAAAACTCTCTTTAATCACTCCCATTTATTTAACTGAAAAGCTGTAAATTTCAATTCACTTATTATTTCTATATGTTCATACCGCCACTTCTAAATGTCCATAGCACCACTTCTAAATGTTCATACCTCCACTCTATATTAAACTGCACCAGCTTACAGTCATTGCATGTAGCCACTGAAATAGTTAATGCCTGGTCTGCATTTGCGGACTGTACATACATACATACATACATACATACATATATACATACATACATACATACATACATACATACATACATACATACATACATACATTGAAACTAAAGACCTTCTATGTACTGCAAAATAATCATGGAAGGATTTGAGGATGGAAATTTGTTTATCTTTCTCTTAGCCTGTCCCTCAACAGCAGGTGTCAAATCAAGAGAAAGTGATTTTATTTTCAATATATATAATAGCTTCATTACATCTAATGCCAGAGAAATGACATTGTCCTAACATTTTCATACTATACTTAATCATAAAATAAAGTTATGATAGTATCATTTAAAGTTAGAATGAGAAAAGAGCAATCATACAATTATAATTATGCTGTATCAATAATCAATACACAGTTGTATTCAAATCCTTACTGTAACCCTCCCTTCCATTACTCTTATCATGTGCCACCAGCCCCCCCAGTACTCTTATCATGTGCCACCAGCCCCCCAGTACTCTTATCATGTGCCACCAGCCCCCCCCCAATACTCCCACTATGTGACACCGTTAACCTACAGAATCCATGCTAATTACACTGTGTCACCAGTGCCCCCAGTAATCCCTTAATGTGACACCAGCCCCCAAATTGTTTTTATACTTACCTGGAGTCTTCCTCTGCTGCGCTCTCCTCAGGAGGTTCCTGTATGAGCGCCCGAGGCAGTAACACAATGCAGCTGACATCAGCCGCTCTATGTAACTGCCGCGGCAGCTCATGCAAGAACCTCCTGTATGAGCTGCCTGCCGGTCTCCATAGTTCCGCATCCGACGCCTATAACAGTGGGGGGATAACAGGCGGAGTGGAGCGCCTCTCTGGCTTGGTGTCCCTCTTACATGCTTACTGGGTTCCGCCGGCCCTGCACACAATCAAAAGATATTTTCACCAGATATTTTACCAGTGTGTACTGTCCAAAGATGCTCAAAAATCTTTTAAAACAATCTGTATTCTTTTGATTTGATCTTTTGTAACTCCTAATATGCCAGATCAATGATAGAAAGATATCTTTTGCTTTTTATAAGTGTGTACAGTGTCTATTAGGAGATCTTTGGACAGTACCCACTGGTAAGACATGTGGGAGGTGATACAGTCTTTTGATTGTGTGATTGTTAAGATGAATGGCTTAAAAGTACCCCGCTTTGTTATACTCTGAGGTTGAAACAAGGGCGATCATGATTAATGCTGTATATCAGATAGCTGAACTGTGCTGCTCACAGGTCTGTGGATATTTATGTATATAATAAAAAATATTTTTATTTCATCATAATATTTGATGACCAATTAGTTAGTTATATCACCCCTTTAAAATGACTACTTTGACTTCTGATTTTCATAAAAAAAATATGTTATCAGCTTACTCCCAATCTTATACTAGTAGCATATTAGGTACAAAAAAACTTCCAGTAAAGTTCCTCAAAATATGCACTTCTCGTCCCCACACATGTATTGTCAGCAAATAAAATAATGAATGAACTCTTTTCATTCCATAAAGGATCACACCAAGCACCTGACACTGGAGGAAGCGGCTGACCTATGTAAAATACAATGTCTTTGTGTGGCAATAATGAAGATTTTGCCACTTTCCCAAAGAGCAAGACTGAGAAGAATAAATGCAAAATGGAGTAAAAATGTTATCTTCTTCAGGCAGATGGTAAGAAAATTGCATCATATAACAACAATGAGCCGGATGCAGAACTATGCTTAATTTCCGTACGTTAGTCTCTGCAGCAGAGGCTGGCATACAGAATTTGAGATCCAGAGTTCTGTACCTGTGAGGGGAGTATGCCCCCCCCCCTTGCTCTCCTCAACACACATAAGGGCCTTCTGCATGCAGGAAAATAGAACATGGAAAAATCTTACTCTGATGCGCTTCTATTCTCTGCTGCATCTCTGCTCCCGGAGAGTCCACAAAGGTACCAGACATGGGACGTGTTGCTGATGCTATCACAGTTTATCAGAAATTCCACATAAGTATAAGAAAAATCCAAAGAGCCTCCTCTCCTCTCATACACCAGTTTCCTCAAAAAAAAAAAAAAAACAATTAGAGAAATAGACAAGGTATTAGGCACATGGATAAAAGAATGCATATATACTTTACTTAATTTAAATAAGACACAACAATAATGCATAGAACAGTAAAAAATAAAATATCTGGAAAACTCCTTGTTTTCCAGGTCTGCTACAAACAATAAAAGTGATTCCCTGCCAGCATTGGTACCATTTCCCTCTGGTGACATTCACATCTTGCTTGTCTGGACGTCCCATGTTGAAGCTCCCTGGTGGGCCCTGTGATGAACATCTTCCCTGGTATGGGTTTGACTTTTTAGTTACAGCAGTGATTTATGTGTTGAGCAATCACACATTACTAATAGACAGTTACGCGTATAGTGATTTCTGTGCAATTTTTTTTTTACTGTTCTGATCTATTATTGTTGAGGTTTTTTTTTAAAAGTGAAGTAAAGTATATATTTATTCTTTTATTTATGTGCCTAATACCTTGTCTATTTCTCCATTTGCCATTATTTTGAGGGAATTGGTGTGTGAGAGGAGAGGAGGCCCTTTATATTTTACTTCTACTCTTCTGCATGCAGGACCCTACCTTAAGTCTCCACATGCAGAAGACCCACGTCAGGAATGGTACCTGGAATGTCTTTACTGTATTATTTAAATACCTAATCCCACCCTTCATGCTGTACGAATGGCCCACCGTGCTGAGACAGAACTCCACACAGAACTCTGCATTGGACAGATGTCATCCATTGAAGAATTCCTTCATAATGTTCATCTTCTATCATTATTAGTTGTTGATCTAGTCCAAAGCTTCTTAAGAATGAATAAAATATATTTAGACTGGTCACATACAGGCTGTTCTTACAATGTTGGACGTGGTACGTCTATAAAGAGTACAATTATTGGGCCAGATCCTGAGCTACGTACGCTAGCAATTTTATGCTATCTGCTGATGTAAAATCCCCTTATAGTATTTACTGCGCATGTGCATGGCAGATGTTACACCACCTAACCCTGAACGTACGTACGATCAGCGTAACTACGAACAAAGGGGCGGGTTCATCCATACTACACCCCCGTAGTTATGTTTGGTAGGCGGAGGGAGGCATTTAAATCGTACAGTATGGGGGTGCATAGGAAACACACTAGCATAAATACTCTACGCGATGTAACATAACAAGAACTTAGGTCTGGATCTACTTCCATTATTCATTTGAAAACTGCAATTGTTCCAGTTATAGGCATTTTGACCTGCTGGCCCCTGGTGCAAGTACTTTGCACGCCATAGGGATGTTGGACCATGTTCAATAGAATTTATATATGACTCATTATTGCACACAAATTGCTTTTTTTTTTTCATGCTCCTGTTTTAAATACAATCTGCCTACAAAACTTCACTATGCCCAGAAAGGCAGTAAATTGTCAGTATTGTGTGAATATTCCTTCAGTGTTCAGTAATCTATTTTATTTGTTTTTATAAGAATCAAATATCTGAAAATATTGCATTGAACCAAATAAGAGACCATTCTAAACAGACAGAGATAAACTGGACCAATGTCTCGGATCTAAATGATGATTTACTCCTGAAAAACATTGCATACTACTGTGAAAGAGAACAGAGTGCAGGTATGAGCCATATCACACAAAGCAGAAACATTTCATTAAAGCCATCAATAATATGTATAATAAGTACACATCAATATATAAATGTTAAATAAACATACTGCAAAATAGGAGAAAATAACTAAAAATGTAATTGATAATGATGTTTTTTGCTTTTTGGATCGGAAACATGGATAGGGAAGCGCGCTCTGGAGAAACACATCCGTGATTGTACTCATGTGGGATATGCTACAGTCCATGGACAATTACGTTTCATATTACAGATGCACTTTTGAATGCACTTTTGGATGCACTTACGTGTGGATAAGCGATTAGCGGACTGCTTATGCGCAAGTGTGATTTAAGGCTGCCTCATGGCAGTGTAAGTCACACATTTTACACACACGGGAGAGGGGAGTGACAGGAGGAGTTCACTTGTGCACTTTTTAAAGGAGGAATATTTACTAAACCACTGTAAACCTTAAGATAACATTGAGAACACTGATAGATAATGATTTTGTCACAGGGCTCCTCATGTTATTATATATGGATTTTCCATGCTGACTTCATGAATAATCATAGATTTTCTGGTAGATCACTGGTAGGTTTGATGTTATGCCAGCTTTAAGAGCCAATATTGCGATATATGACCCATTTATAGAGCGTTTAGGGAGGCCTTTATTGGACGCTCCTGGTTTTTGTGACACATAAATCTGGCAAAAAATCTTCATAATTTTTTACACCCTACCCAATCGTTCAGGATTACGCTGTAAAGCTGCTGCATGGACCGTTAGCGTTGTCTTCTGAAGGAGCCATGAAGGCTGCACTGTGCCTCTCTGCCACGTGGAGCAATGCCTAGAAGCTGTATTAACTGTCTGGACTTTTTTTGTTACCTCTGTGGTGCGGTAATGCTTAAAAGGCAGAAACAGTGTTTGACTCCAATCATGAAGCAGTGCTATAGGCTTTATTTTGAATGCAGTGACCTAGACAAGGACCGGATTCCTGCACGGTTTCAGTATGTGTGGAGGGGTGTTTAATTCCGCATGAGAGAGAGAAGTGAACTCCCCCTGTCACTCCCCTCTCCCGTGTGTGTAAAATGTGTGATTTATGCTGCCATGAGGCAGCCTTAAATCACACTTCCGGATAAGCAGTCCGCCAACAGCTTATCCGCTCGTAAGTTGGATATCCATCCTACACTGTAAAATTTAAATGCTTCTCCCCGCCGCTTTGGCATGCAGAGGGGAAGCACAGCCCATCTGTCCTTAAATTCCATTCTATGGAACTAAGTTCCATAAATGGTAGCTACGTTAGTAAAATTAACGTAACATTTGGAGGGCGCATGCACCCTCCAGTCCATTCAGCCCACTTACGCACTTTGCGTGTGTAAGTGGGCTATCGTTTTCATCTGTGGATCCGGCTCAAAGACTGAGTCCCTCATATTTACTGTCTCACTTGTGTCAGATTCCTCTCAGGCTGATCAAATTTAGCTGTTCCAATAATTTGGAGGGAACCAATAGACCACTGCTCACACTGCTACTTTTGACTGACAAACAGTTTAGGCATTAGCTCCAAATCAAAGCACACTGTGACATAACCGGATTTACTGTCCGCCATGAGGCCTGTGCCTCACAGTGAAGAAATCCCTATGCCAAAGACTCCAGAAAAGTTCAAACTTTGAAAATATGAATGAGATAGGAAGCCTTTGAGGCTCCATTTCCGTCTCCTGAAGTACATTGAGTATATGATGTTATGTCTGTTATGTTATTAAGTCTTGGCCACATGATACAAAACAGAGGATTGGTGTCTATTCATCAATTCCTCTAAAGTAAGCTTGAAAGCTGCGCTACTCCATAACAGCAACAAGTTACCTTCTAGTTCATGCTGCTGCTATGAAGGAAACGCATGAAATTCCTGTTGAATAAAATCAAATATTAAGAGCACCAATGGTATGTCTGTGGTGACCTTAAAGTAATTTTACTCTTACTGGGACTACAACTCAGTTTCACAAAGTACTGCTGTTTTCTGCATGAAAAACCATTAGTTCACAAGCAGGGGCCAAACCAAGCTTCGCTAATCCTGAGAGTGCCCCATTTGTTGTTCCAAAAAAACTTTTTCTGCTTCATATAAATAAAGAAATCGACAATCACCCCCACCTCGTTTATCTGTGGCGATTTACACTCCCATTCTACAGCGAGTTTAAAGCTCGCACCTTATTAAATCTGAGATTTGTATTTCATGAATGGGAAAAATCGCCACAGATATCTCAACAACGTCGATTTAGAAAAAAAAACATCTCTGTCGATTTGATAGAAAAAAATCACCTTTAGTAAATCTGAGATTTCAAAATTGCTACAAAAAAATAGCAAACATTGGCGATTTTGACAATCTTGAGCTTAGTAAATATAGACCCTGGTGTTGTAAATTTGATTTGGGTCTCAATCAAAATCCTTATGTGACAGAGTCGTTCTAAAACACTTGCTTGAATTCAGCACAGACAACACTATGCAATTCACTTATATGCACTTTATTGTGACAAAAAATAACCTGATCCAAATCTCCATGCATTTTCCATACACACTGAGATCTGGAGTCCGCATGGGGACTCCATTTTCTTGTGCGCGTGGCTCTGTGGAGTGTGCATTGTAGAAAGCGGCATTTCACCCTGTCACATAGGGGGTGGAGCTTCACAGACCTGAAGTTCTGATTCATAGCTGGCTGATGGGCAGGGATTATCCTTCCCTGCACATCTTCCTGCTGTTGTGCAGCCTGCTACACCTCTCCAGCAGCAAGTATGTGAGGTACCTCGCACTCCTCACTCCTTAGCTGGAAGGTTAGGGTTATGCTCTGGGGAAGGGAGAGCACAGTCATGGAAGGGGAGTCATAGGGTTAGGCTACGGGGAGGGAGGGTTGGGGTCAGGCTGTGGGGCAAGGAGGGTTAGGGTAATGGAAGGGGAGGGTTAGGGTAATGGAAGGGGGAAGGGTTGGGGTTAGTTTGGCCGGGGATCGATTGCTATCGATCATTGAGGCATAATCAATCGATATCCTAGCCAGTTCGAAACTTGCTGAGAGAGAACAGTCCTATCAAAATAGGGTCGTTCTTACCGGGGACCCACACCCCTTTCAACCTATTCCAGAGTTTTTGCACAGAAGAAGTGCATGTAAGATACAAAAAATGCCTGCACCCTATATAGAGTTCTGGAAAATAAATATTAAAACACATTCCTAATATATGTAAACAATCTTATAGTGAGAACAGTTATTAGATTATTATTCGTAAGACATTATTTTAAAATGTATGTGAAAACATTTGCGATCCCTATATATTTTACATGTGACAATTCACAATTCAACATGGTTTAGCCCAGGAGTAACTCATTTCAAGCACTTACTTAAGTCTGGATCCAGCCCTCTAACCCTAACCTTAACCCTAATTTCTTACCCTAAAGCTGAATATGACCCTGACTCTAATTCCTAACTCCAACCAGAAAAGGGTGCCGCAGGTACGGGGTACAGAAAGGGCCCCATTCAATGCCTTTGATGGCTGTTCGCGGTGCTTTTTTCACAAATTTACTTTGCGTATTTTAAAACCTCATAGAGGTTTTTTTTATACATTTTTCTTATTGTTATAGACGGGAATAGGCGCAGTTTGCGCTTTTTCCCGTCTTCGCGGACAATTGATTTGGGCCCTAAATGTTGGGTTGTTGAATTTAGAACTTTCAGCAACGCGCCGGAATAATTTTCTAAATTTAATCGTGTCTGTAATGATCCGTTATGGTGTTGGCCTGGCCAACCTCAGGTTCTCCAGCTGTTGTGAAACTACAAATCCCAGCATGCTTTAACTGCATAGGCATAGCTGATACATGATAAAGCATGCTGGGAGTCGTAGTTCCACACACCTGGACAGCCACAAGTTGGCACTTCCTGTATGATGGTGTTGGCAGTATCACTGTCGAACAGGGCAGCCATCAGGGAGTGACAGCCGGGACTATTGTCCCCCGGGCCCACAGCTGATGGGGGCCCGCCATCATTTCCCTGCACACCGGCCAAATGGTAGTGCAGGTCCCCGCCCCTGTGACATCACTGATGACGTTACACAGGGGGGCGTGGTCCACAGGTCTGTCCCGGGCCCCTCCAATTCTAAAGGCAGCCCTGTAAGGGACTATGCGTTACTATAACGCATATTGCAGAGTATGTAGTGATAACTTGATACATGCAGTTGGTCGGATGGTGCAATGATATAGTCAGCTGTGTGCAGTAATTTGCCAGTGGTGTATTTCATCGCTCCAATGATCTTTCAATGATATTTCAGCAGATCACTTTCCAATATATATTCCTTAAAATTAATCCTTTCTATACGTTCTATAATAGTAACAATAGTCATATGCCTCCTTTGTGGTGCACAAGTTCATTATATGCCCCCACAGAGGTGCTCCAGATCATTATATGCCCCCATAGTGGTGCTCCAGTTCAATATATACCCCTATAGTGGTGCTCCAGCTCATTATATGCCCTCATAGTGGTGCTCCAGTTCATTATATGCCCCCACAGAGGTGCTCCATTTCATTATATGCCCCCATAGTGGCCCACCAGGCACAGGGCATGTCTGCATCCAGGAAGCTGCTGACAGCCAACACTCCACACTCCTCTGTCTGTCTGTCTTGTTTAATCATAAACTAAGAGAAGTTTCACTACAAGACACAGGATTTTGCAACATTTATTTCTATTGCATGCTATGTATCAACATTGAACTGCCTAAATCTTAGTAATCGTGGACATTTGCTCTGTCTGCCTGTCTTGTTTAATCATAAGCTAAGAGAAGTTTTAGTACAAGACATAGGATTTTGCAACATTTGTTTCTATTCTATGCCACATACCAACCATTTCATCTCAGATATATTCCTCTCATTTGAGACTGTATTCCAATTGCCTATATACTAACAGGGATTATTGTTATACCATTATCAGTGAATTTATTTAAGTTCTGAACAAACCTTTATTGCAGAAAGTACTTATGTCATTATCTTCAACACTCCACAGCCTACTGTACACTTGACCATTGTGGTAGCATTGGTAGCATTTAACCATACAAACACTTAACTAAAGGTATGGAAATGCTGTGTGTCCATTTTACTTTGTGGAGATTTTTTTATTATTAATTTAATATGAATTGTTTATGACCATATTTTTTACTACACTTGATTTGTCAAACAAGTGCATGCACGGGGTATAATTGACAATGACAATACACTTGCATCACACTTTGCATGTTTCCCAAAAAGCATTCTCTTTTACATTTAAGTCTGGATCAGACCCAGGTGTTTTTTTATCATTTACAATCATTTAACACATTTTCTAAATATAATTTTCTGTGCTTAAACTGTATTTCACATAGTGGAAAAGAAGGAGACGCTCCGTGTTGGTTTGATACCGATGCGAAGTGACATCATTGAAGAATTTGCTGAAGACACTCTAAAGGAACTACCACTGTTATGCAGGTTGGAACATTTATCATATTCATAAATTAACAGGTAAAAAAGTTAAATAAAGTTAAATGTGGAGAACTACTAGTAACAGTAGGGCTCACTGGTACACAATATCAGTAATAGAGCAGTATCTCTCTGCTCTCTAGGAAAATCCCTTGAATAAAAAACATTTTTTTTTTAATAATGTATCAATAATTAATTTTTTGAAAAAATGTATGGGCATTTTTAAAAGTTTGATGTGCAGTCTCTATCCCTGTATATATGTATATAGACACACACACACACACACACCTATATAGATATAAAAATAAGTTCACTTACTTCTTTGCTTCTAATTTTTTTTTATTCTCTCTTCCATCTGGCGGAGGACACAAAATTGTATCATATGCCCCCATGTTTAAATATGTACTATTACATCTATCTTACTACACACACGCACACACACGCACACACACACACACACACACACACACACACACACACTATACATATAGGGCAACCAGCAACATCTAAATATGATATGCTTGAATATATTTGTTACAAACTGTTACTGACACCGAAAGATCATTAAAGCTGAAGCAATTTGTACATATGTTCGGCAAAATAATAAGCCAGTTATTCAACAAAAATAAGCTAAAATGTATATATAGAACTGTCCATACATCCACCTGGGATAACAAGTCTCCAAACTCATACAATGGGTATACAAGTCCAAGTGTCACACTCCAGAGTATAATACCAGCAGCCAAAAGAGATCCACGTCTCTAACACAATGTTCCATGCAACTCTGTTAAGCAGTTAAACTCACAGTGGAGGGGAGGGAGACCGCTAGGCAAACGGGTGATAAGGACTTATGTTTCGGCGCTATGCGCGCTGTCCTCAGGGAAACTGTGTCCAGTTTCCCTGAGGATGG
>WWET01003986.1:106475-127310 GCA_011038615.1 Limnodynastes dumerilii | reverse complement strand
TATATATATATATATATATATATATATATAGCAAAAGGAGAACGGCACTCCCAATTTCCAATTTAATGCTCCGTTGACCAGCTAGGAAACGTAGGTAAGTTAAACAGGAAAGTGGCACTCAGGAGACTTCTTACGATAAAATTTTAATCCACAATGCACATAATGTCGACGTTTCAGTGGTGTTACACCACTTTCATCATGATGTGCCAAACAAATGCAAGCAATAAACATATAGCCATAAGAGTATATATAGAAAAAAGAAGACTCACCACCCAGGTAATGCTCACTCATGGAGACCGCGGTCGTGAATGCGGCGCGGGCCGGTCACCCAGCGCACCGGAAGTGCGTCACTGTAGTAAGCATCAGAAGTGCCCACTACCATCGTTACCTGACGCCAGGAACACTGATAGCGTGGAACATCGGCGCTGAATCCAGCCCCCGCCTCTCCAAGTTGCTAGGTAACCACCAGCGCAGCACCCCAGTCCCAGAATCCGAGTGGCTATATGTGGGAGATATAAAGAAAAGGTATAAATGCAAACGAGTAAAAATAAAATAAATTGGAAATTGGGAGTGCCATTCTCCTTTTGCTGCATTGAGGTTCTTTATCATTATTGACCCTCTCCTCTGGCACCCAACCTTACTTCATTGGATTATATATTACAATTATTTGTTCAGTAAACATTTTGCTGACATTGTTCACCTTTTTATAACTGGACAAACAAATTACCATTGTTATTGATTCATTATGTCAGCACCTGCTGATTTACAAAGAGGCATGGATCAAATGTTTCTCCCTGTTGGGGAGGTATTAAGCTTCTCTGAAGCAGAGGTAGAGGCCATTTCGTTCACAGAACAGTTATCTTTCTCCACAGCTCCTACTACCAACCAGGATCTGTTTCATGACTTATTAAACCTCAAAAAACGGGAGGTTGAATTTAATCTCCATGGCGTGACGCTGTCTGGGTATTATAGAGACCACAAAATTCCGCTCGGATTTAGATTCAAGAAATTGCCTTCCATCGGCAGATACAATCAGGAGTTCTGCTGGCGGTGGGTAGCTATTTTGAACAAGTGCTCATACGATTCAATCCTTTTAGTCATTGAGGAGAGTACTCGTGAACTACGGAAATTGAAATAATCAATTACTAAATTTGAATATGAAAACAAAAATACCCTATTAGCTGATTCCTCCATTAACTGGTACGAAAAATTACAGAACCAAATAGAAACATCGTATTGAGATCATTAAATTAAAAAAAGAGAAAAGGCGAAAGGTGGACAAGGATTACGAAGAAAATCGGGTTTATCCCTGGTTATTGGGGACTCAGCCAATGAGACCCTTTAGACAAAATTTCAGGAATCGCCGTCCACAAGCCACCGGGTTCTGGTCAGATACTTCTAGCGCAGACAGCGCCTCAGCAACTGATGGCAAACTTCGTCAATCACAGCCGGCTTCTTTTTTAGGGAAGCCTCCAGCGGGCAGAAACCGCCCACCCCCGTTCCGCAAGAGGAGGACACAAACAAGGAGAGGGGGCCAGTGGAAACGATCCCAACATCACCAGGGGCAGCACCAGATCCAAGAGGTTATGATATTTAATCTTTCCTCCACTCCACTTACTCCAGCTGAAATCTCAGTATTATCTAAGGGACTATCTTATGCACCCACGGTTTCCCTAGATCTCTTTACATGGAAGATCGACCAACATAGGCTTATACGCCAGTTAAAACTTAAAGAGTATTTTCAAAATAAAAACAACGATTCATCTGAAGCATTATCTGCGACAAAATATGTACAATTTCACGAGAAATCATCATTTGATACTCAAACCTTCAATCCTTCAATAAGAAGTTTTGCCCGTCTCCTTGATGATTCTGTGGTGAAAACCAGTAAAGCCCTTCCACCGGCTCATTCTAACTTGGACCCTATGGAACGTAGTGCCCTTAAATCATTATCTCTACGTATGGACATAGTAATACGCCCCGCTGACAAGGGAGGCGCCATTGTTATTCAGGACCTGAGCACCTATGTATGTGAAATTTACAGACAGTTGTCTGATGAATGTACTTACCTGAGTCTTCCTTCTGATCCCACAGGCGTCTACAAAGCTGAATTGGACATGATACTACAACAAGCTGGATCCTGCGGTGAGTTCCCACCCAAGGTAGTTAAGGGGCTAACTAATACATTTCCTAAAATTCCGGTGTTATACACCCTACCCAAAGTGCACAAAAATAAAGATTCTCCCCCGGGTAGGCCAATCATCTCGGCCAGGGGCTCATTGTACCATCCTGTGTCTATGATGTTGGATACCATCTTACAACCATGTATACAGTCTTTGGACACTTACATTAAAGATACTACACACTTTTTGAATATTTTGAGTAAATTACCAGCCCTTCCTCCAGATGTTGTGTTATGCACTGTAGACGTTATAAGTTTATACATCAGCATCCTTCATGACAGGGGTTTGCTGGCTGTAGAAGAATTGATTAAGTCTTCACAAATGTACTCAGGCCCATCTCATGAGCTATTCCTGCAGCTGTTGGAACTCATCTTAAAAAGAAATTATTTTCTTTTTGACAACAAAATTTATATCCAACAGTCCGGTTGTGCGATGGGTTCTTCCGTGGCTCCATCTTTCGCCAACGCATTTATGGCCCGTGTTGAACGCCAGGTATTCTTTGAGAATCCCCGATGTAAGGATAAACTACTCCTTGATTTATAGATGATCTCTTCATTCTATGGAAGGGTTCTCCGCTGGAGTTTACGGAAGTGATGGGTGGGGTGAATACCATGGACCCTGATATCAAATTTACCTTCAAGTGTAGTACATGTTCTGTGCACTTTTTGGATGTTGAGATTGCCATTAACAATGGTCAGATAAAAATCAGTATATACATCAAACCGTAACTCTTTACTTCTAGCTTCCAGCCATCATCCGCAAGCTCTTAAACACGGACTGCCCTTTTCCCAATTCCTTAGAGCATGCAGAATAAACAGCGAGATCGAAACTAGGAATCTGCAGTTGGATGCAATGGCGGATAAATTCAAGGAACGGGGTTATTCCCCAAGGATCATCAGTGAAGCAAGAAGTAAGGCCATTTCTATCCCTAGGACTGAACTACTGGGTTCTACTAAAAAATGTAAGAAAGAGGATGTTTTGCCGTGGGTGAACCATTTCACCCGAGGGAGTCCTTTTATCAACAAGGCGGTTAAGGCATTGTGGCCAATTGTCAAATCTGATAATACATTGCCATCTTTACAGCATCTCCACGTTATGCCATGCCACACACGTGGTCGCAACTTGAGACACTGGTTGGTAAAAAGTGATATCTACTCTGTCACTAAAGTAACGATCTCTACTCCTTTCCTAGGATGAAAACCCGGTTGCTACAAGTGTATCAATTGCGTTACATGCAGACACCTAGAAATAGGATTCCGTTTTCAGCACCCAAGATCTGGTAAAGTGTTTAAAATCAAACATGTACTCACCTGTACGACCAAATTTGTAATATATTTGCTACATTGCCCATGCGGGCTCATATGTCGGAAAGACTGTAAGATCATTTAAAGAACGTTTCAATTTACATAGGTCTGCCATACGCATTGCCTTTAACTCCGGCTCAGCGGAGCATCCCGTTGCCAAGCACTTCATGTCACATCACCATACCCTGGCTGAATTACGATGTAAAATTATAGATCACATCCCTCCTTTGCCCCGAGGTGGAGAAAGAGACAAAGCTCTCCTCTGGTTAGAATCAAGATGGATCTATAGATTGTGTCGCTCCCCATGGATTGAATGACTTTCTCCCTTTGAACAGTTTTTTATGATCCATGGGTTAGATTCAGAACTACGATTGCAATACGTTTCCTTGCGTGTGTACCTTCTATACACTCCCCTTGTCACACCCCTTGAATGTACGTATTTTGTCAAGCTACGCTTTTCAAACCCTACCTTAACTTTTGCCAACGTAACCGCAGTGATCCGCACACGTACGTATGGGCAACACGTATTTACGCAGCTAAGCACGCCCATACTGTACACTTTAAATACAAATTTAACGTATTTCAGACGTATTTTGGACTCACATAAAATTGGCACGCCCACACGTAAGTATTTACGTTACACATACGTGAATGGCCCATTCATTCACAATTATTCTACGTTACTGAGCGTATTTTCTATGGTGCGCATGCGAAGTACTTACCAAAAGGCGAATTTACGTCTCCGCCACGTGTAAATTCACTCACAAGCATTGTTTTGGATCTGGCCCCATGTCTTTATTTCAGCCCTTTTTTTTAGCTTTGTTTAAGTGTTAACCATAGCATTATTCTGTTATATTCCTTTTTTTATTTTTACTCATTTGTCCTGTTTGCATTTATACCTTTTCTTTATATCTCCCACATATAGCCACTCGGATTCCGGGACTGGGGTGCTGCGCTGGTGGTTGCCTAGCAACTTGGAGAGGCGGCGGCTGGATTCGGCGCCGATGTTCCACGCTATCATTGTTCCTGGCGTAACGATGGTAGCGGGCACTTCCGGCGCGTACTAGAGTGACGCACTTCCGGTGCGCCGGGTGACTGGCCCGCACCGCATTCACGACCGCAGTCTCTATGAGTGAGCATTACCTGGATGGTGAGTCTTCTTTTTTCTATATATACTCTTATGGCTACATGTTTATTGCTTGCATTTGTTTGGCACATCCTGATGAAAGTGGTGTAACGCCACGGAAACGTCGACATTATGTGCATTGTGGATTAAAATTTCATCGTAAGAAGTCTCCTGAGTGCCGCTTTCCTGTTTAATATATATATATATATATATCCAAAATGGAGGCAGCTACAAAATCAGTTTATAAAGTAATATATATGACCGGTGCACAAGGCAAGGGGAATTTGTACAAAAAACAAGACATGGCCTGGCACTCTAGCCATTACTCAGTTACTAATCATGAACTTCTATCTTTAAAACAAAAATCAAATATATATATACGGTGAGGCGAGATCCACGGTGAGCAGGAGTAGTAGTAGCAGGGAGTGGAGACACTGCAGCTGAGGCTGGATAAGATGATATAACTGGAGCTGTGTTGGAACCAGGAAACACAGCAGGGCTGAGGCCAGACATGATGAGACACTGGAGTTGGACACAGAGAGAGGCAGGAACCAGTGGAAGGTAACTGGAAGCACGATGAGACACTGGAACAGAGTAGTGAAATACAACTAGGAAGCCAGAACACAGGAGCGAGCTCGAGGACACGAATCAGCAGACATAGACAATCTGTTGTTCTGACAGGGAAGTGATGTCAGGCAGGCCTTTAAATAGTGCAGGTGAGTGAGGAGTTCAGCAAGGCAATCAATAGCACCTGTGATATGCCTGCAGCAGAAGTGCACACCAGCAGTGTTTGGAGTCATGTGACTAGAAAAAAGTAAACAAAGGAACTATAATGTGCAGAGAGCATAGTGGATACTGCAGCATCATGACACACTTGCTGTGACCTAAGTCAGAATTAATATCTAATAAGAGTTGGATTTATTGAGGGGTGTATCTTTCTGCTAATATGAATCGCCAGCCGTCAGCATGATTTTATGGCGATTTGTGTTCCCTTCCACATGTATGTGCCAAACCTGAAGAATGGAATCCTGAGAAGCAATGGTAAACCTACATTTTTAGTGCTTTGAACTGTTATCACGGCTCCTTCACAAAAGTAACAAAGATAAATATAAAGTACTTCAATCCATTGGCTTATCATTCTGTCGCTAAAATAACCTTATTTATTTCCACAAGGACATAAATACATTAGAGACTGTGCAAAGAAGAGCAACTAAAATGGTCCATGGCCTGTGTCACAAAACATACCAAGAAAGGCTAGAGGAACTACACATGTATAGCTAGGAGCAGAGAAGGGGGGATATTATAGCAGCTTTCAAATATATCAAGGGTTGTGAACATCTAGAGGAGGGTGGCATTTTTAGAAGGAAAAGGTGTAATAGAACATGATGGCATAAATATAAACTGGAGGGTGGTAGATTTAAAGGAAATGTACAGAAAAATTACTTCACTGAAAGGGTGATAGATAAGTGGAATAGTCAGTTTAAACATGCTTGGTATAAATATAAGGCTATCCTAAATCTCAAACTAAATTAAGGGTAAATAGGAACTAGGGTCAGTATAGTTTTAAATAAACAACTGGGCTGACTGGATGGGCCATGTGGCTCTTATCAGCCGCCACTTTCTATGTTTCTATAACACACAGGTAAAAACTCTGGGATTAAGGGGCACTGAAGATTAAGCTTCATTAGTTTCACAGTATATCTGCCACTGCTGAGGAGTGACATCCCCACCGACACTGTAGCAGAGAGGCCAGGACCTGTTGCAAGAGACATCATCCCTGTGTCCAGAGATTCTAGCAACCACAATGGAAAAAATGTGAGTTACCCTTTTATTTTAAATGTAGTGTTTTTTTGTGCACTTGTTTCTAATACATGTCTAGTAACCATGGGCCTGATTCAGAATGAATAACGACAGCCAATTTACGCATGCGACATGCGTAAATCTGTGCACGGCAGATGTTATTCATCATAACTCTGATCGTACGTAACTTGTACATGACTCTGTACGATAGGACATGACATCCCTACGCAAGCTGAATTTATGCATTGTGGGCGGAGGGAGGCATTTAAATAGTATGGTATTGGCTTGGTTAGACACTTACATACACAGAGATATGCAAGAAAAAGTTAAGGAAGGGTTCTGAACACATAAATCATCTAAGATACGTAGATGAGAGGGGAGTTTCAGGAGGAGGGAATTATCCTTAGTAGTGCGTAACTAAGGCATGCATGCATATGTAAAATGTCTTAAGTCTGGTTCAGTCTCTGGGCCGGATTCACACCAACGGACGTATTGCATATATTGCGTCCGATGTTTACCGATACTTGATACTGCGCATGCGTAGTATCTTTTTTATGTGATCTACGTATCTTTTTGGTACGTAGATTGCATATATGTGGCCTCTTAGACCGCATATACACAATCTATGTAACGAAAAGATACATACAGGTTTACAAGATTTTTTCCTCTTTAATTGGAATCACTCAGGCCTATGATATTTAGGTGTGACCTTATCCCGAAACCTTGGTAGTCTGTACTTTGCAAATTTTTAGGGGTAAGACACCCCTAGCACCCCTAGGGGTGGGAAGGTGCTTACATGTAAAAATAATGGAAAACGACCAATATTAGTGTCGAATCCATGAAAGCAGAGTGACAGGGAAGTAGCAGAGGAATGACAGGAGGAGTGGCATCTAACTCATTGATAAGTTAACTTTAAGTTTTAAACTCGAGCAATGCCGGGCACTTTTGCTAATATTCAATAAAAAAGTTTGTAACAATATCACAGTAATGTCTAAAAGTAACTAATAAAAAATGGCAGTAATAACAACAAAGGTCATCCACCTATCATATAGCCTTCACTATTTGTAGATGGAAATAAATATGGTTAGTCACACACAGAATGGAGCATTACCATAGTTCCAATGGGCAGGGGTGGCCCTAGGTTTTGCGGGGCCCTAGACGACCACCCCCCAACCCCCAAACCCCCCACAAAAACTTGATTGATATTTCTTTTGTGCAAGCCTGGCGCCACTGGCCGCCAGGCTTGCATGTGTGAAGTAATCCACATCATCATCATCATCCCAGCGGCAGTGCTCTAGCTGCCACGGCCCGCGTGGGGCCTTCGCTTCCCGGACACTGTATTGTCACATACACAGTGTGTTACACGCTGCAAGAGAAATCCTAGCAGGGTGTGAATTTCCCATTCAGGGTTAATGTGCCTGGTTTCCCTCAGCTGTGTACTAATTAAGTTTCCCTTCCCTAAAGATGCTGCTGATTGGTGGGAGGTACTTTAAATAGTTTAGCCCTGGAATCTTCCCCTGTTGGCTATAGCGTCTGGTGTATTCCTGCGCCTGATCGTGTGTTCTCCTCGTGCATCTGCCTTGGATTAGTTTGGTGTTTACCCTTTGTTACCCTTGAATGCCTCTGTCTTGTTGTCTGCCCTGTCTGTGGTTCTCAGTGTGCGCTGCTCGCACTGGCAGCTGGGATCCTTTGTCCGATACAGCGTCCTCCTTGTCGAATGTTTTCCATCTCTCACTTTCTGTACCTGCTCTGAGTTTTCCATCTACAGTGTGTATTTTGCTGTGTGTACCATCTCTGCAGTGTGTATTCCGCTGTATTTGTCATCCTCACAGCGTGGTTTAGTTTTGCTGCTTTTTCCATCCCACAGTCTACAGTAGCCATTGTGTTTGTCTCCTCTCAGTATGCTGTGCTGTGTGGTTTCCTTGCAGCTGGCTGACCCAAGCTCTGGGTCCTAGTGCTAGTCTCTTGGTGTTCTCCATCTCACCTTGTGTAGCTCTCCTGTTTCTATCTCCACTGTGTCAATCTCCAGTGTGTAGTATCTGGCGTGAGTCAGTCCTTCGGACTCTGTCTGTGGTACGCTTCTTACAACATTGTAGCCACCTCCTGCTGTTTCCCTGCATACTTCCATTGCTCAGTTCTGTATCTGGTCCGTGGGTTCCAGCAGTAAGCAGTATCCTGTATGCCTGGTTTATTACTTACCATCTTGTATGTCTACTGTTTATCTATTCACTATTGTTTTGTTGAGCAAGGGTTCCTGCAGAAACATTGTTGTGTCTGGGTTCCTGGTTACGATTCGGTTCCAGTGCGGGCACCTTCGCTGCCATACCCCTTGAGGGCTATCGCCGGGGGCCGCGACCTACCAGACCAGCAGCTCAGACTATCCTCACCATCAGAGGCACTAGCAAAGACCTGGTGCTGGTACAGACTCCGCACCCCGGTGAGAATCCTCATGGCTGACTGTAACACAGTGCCTGGACCGCTGTGTCCAGGCTTTGTGAATGTTTTGCTATGGCAACACATACACAGTGTTCACACTGAAAACGGTGCCATGTTGCCATAGCAACACATACACAGTGCCTGTGTATGTGACTACAGTGTCCAGGAAGTAAAGGCCCCGCGCGGGGCGCGGCAGCCAGTACAGAGCCGCTGGGACCGCGGGGCATTTACTTCACACATGCAAGCCTGGCAGCCAGTGGCTCCAGGCTTGCAAAAAAAAAAAAAGTAAAAGGAAAAAAAAAAAAAAGTAAAAGTGTGCGGAATAGGCGCGGGGCCCCCTGACCCACGAGGCCATAGGCGGCCGCCTATACAGCCTATGCCAATGGGTATTAAGCCATAGGAGTCCTCAGATAGAAGTACCTCCAGGGAACCGGATCCTTGTTATGTTACGTGTTAGATTAAATGTGCACAGTGGTTGTCAGGTGGAAGAGTAACAGAAGAAAGTGCAAGGCTCGTACTGCACTATAAACCTCTTTCCGTGCGGTGCATGCAGGAACAATATAGGATGGATGCTACAGAAATGTGAAAAAATCTACATAAGCTGAGTAAAAATTTTAAAAGTATGCAGCAGGTATTTGGTAGCAATGTATCCCTGGCTTACGCGTTTCTTCCTGCCCCCGGGACTTTCTCAAAGCATTGTCAGAGAGATGGAACCCACAGTGGTTCTCCTGGTTTGGGAGAATTAATATCATAAAGATGAATTTTCTCCCAAAATACCTCCCTATTTACATATTCCAATCACTTTTTAATGTCGGCATTTTATCTAGCAAGTCAAAAGGCCGAGATGCTGTCTCCAAACTCTTTGTAGATTGAAACTCAAGTCAGGCATGCAACTACGCAATCTGCGCTCTTACCTCCAAGCCATTTAACTTATTAGAGTAATGGATTGGACCAGGGGTTCCCACCAAAAACAATGTATTGAGCAAGAAAACTGTAATTTGTCTGTCGCCCCTCTAAACATCTTACTCTGGCTGAGGAAACTACCCCGTTCCCCTCACCTGACTCTAGGCCCGACTCTAGAATGCTGGAGACATCTGAGACATAAAGCAGACATTTTCTCCGAACCCACCCCCACTTACCTTGTTAATCCATAATAACATGTTCCCCCTGGACTAATCCCCCACTCTTGACCTAGGTAAACGCTGGAGTGCTGCAGATGGGCCAACTTTACTTGCCTTTAGCAATCTCCAGCAAAAATTTGAGGTTGGAGGTAGGGGGACATTGAGGCAGTTGAGGCACTATTTTAGCTCTTTTCCCACAGTTGCTCACTTCAAACATCCCAAAGTTATCTTTTCAAAACTGTGCTGTGGTAGGAATCCCTTTGACCCCTGAATGTTGACTTCTATCTCTTCCCCCTTTCCCACTCACAAAGAAATTCATATTCTCTCAACTAACCATGGGTGCTAGAGCCACCATCCCAACCCACTGGTGATTGCCACACTTCCCACATTGCAAGAGTGGTTTTGCCATTTAGACCAATATATGACCATGGAGGATATCATTTCTTTGGCCAAGGACAAAATTGACAACTTCAGGGCTACCTGGTTTTACTGGTTAGACTATAAGGAGAGCCCTGAATAATGCTCTAGTTGTCAAGCAGACTCTCCTCCCTCCTTGTCATACCAGACCTGACACACTCCTCGACAATATCACCATAACCTATACCACAACTTGATCAATTTCAATGCTAAGCCTGGTATTTCCCCACATGCACTTCATTACAATACCACCACAACTTATACCACAACTTAATTAATTTCAAAGCTAAGCCTGGTCTTACTGCACAGACTACCACACACATCCACACACACCCACGTTCACATACATAACTTTCTTTCCTCTCCGCATATCTTCTTTATTAAAACTTAATAAAGCTTCGGTGGCTGATCCGCCTTAAACTTACTAGATATCCAAAGCACTGCTACCACTTACTTGAGGCCATATATATCCTGTATTATTGATATCATTACTAATGTGAATCAACCTTATCCCCTTTCTTTTATGCTATATGAATGTGCTGTTTCATACCTGTGCTTTACTTGTTGTACAGATTACCCACTTTGTACTTCAGTAAAGAAAAAAAAGAAAAAAAAACAGGTTCCCCCCGTGGTCATACCCTGTTTGTGCATAGACTTTGAAGGACCTATGCTTTAAAGGTTGCTTTAATTACCAGTAAAAGAAAATTATGTTCTGTACACAATGCTAACCAGAATCAACAGGTCCCAACTTGTCCTGACCCATGCTCAGGGACCAGAGATTAAATTATTTAATAAACATTGTGGCCATACACACCTGATAACATAGCTATATGAGTGAGATACACAGTCCAGCTGGCAAAATGCAACCCTAGCAACCAAATTGTGGTAATAAATGTAAACACAAGAAGGTGACCACACTGCAAAGAATGTCCTATAATGTTATAAAATCACACCACAACCAGAAAATTAACAATCCTTAACACCGTAGATCACAAGTATAAAAACATTATAAGGTGCTACAATATATGTATCCACCTACTTTAATAGGGCTGGTTGTTAACTATAACATAGCAAAACCTTGGACCAAGTTGCTCCTCACCAGACATTGGTCATTAATAGGCTCATAGGAGCTGCCAACAGCTATGGAGGTCAGCATAAAGACCAACCTTTGTAGAGATTCAGACAGGACGCACTAAGCCATCAATGAATGCGGGCCCTTGTAGCTGGTATTGTGAACACTCATCTGCTACATACATCCATGTCATAACGTATAGCAACATGTCACCAGTTGAATAGTCAGTGGTTCAACCTATGCATCTACATCAATGATAAAGACCTAGAAAACATGCCTGCCATAACCAAAATAAATTGTAAGATAACTTTTCTGACAATATTGCAAAAAGGAAGAGGGGGGAAGTTTTTTTTATACCACCTAACAAGAGCTGGTATAATGGACATAAGTACTAGATTACCTTGAGTGTGTAAAACCTGCACCAAAAAGAGGGCCTACCTGTAAAGAAACTTCAGTACACTGAAGAATTTTGGGCCTGCCAAAACCACAGAAACAAAAAACAATACCCTGGATGCTTCAGCACATTACAGCACTGTGCTCCAGGGTTGCCGACTCTTTAAAGCTTCCCAGCCATAGATTTCTGCAAGGGGTAGGGCTTAATGATGTGATTTATGCAAATCGTGTCATTAAGCCCCATACCCTGTCAATCACTACTGTAATCTCTAGTGTTCCAGGGGGTGGACGTGGCTTGATCACATCAGGGTAGATCCAGAGTTAAGTACGTGATTGTACATACATAAGTATTTACGCCCGTGACATAAGTACACAAAAATACATTAGTCAGATCCAGCTCTACGTACGCAGACTGAACCACTCCCCAAACACGTAAATATAAACGTAAAAACGCACATACGCCAACGTAATGAAACCACTTCTAAATGAGGAGCACACGTGCGTAAATACTAAAAACTGTAACTCAACTACCTGTAATTGATAGTCAGAGTCCCATTCCTTTTAAGCAGCCGGCTGGAGTTCGAAGTAAATAGACAAACACTCTGGTGTGGGTATAAACTGAACTGCTTTATTATTTAAAATAGCTCCTCTTTTATACATACAAGATTGAGAGATCGATACATGTCAAAAGATTTATGACTCATATACTAGACTATTTTAAGATAGATAGATATCAGAGCGCAGAATTTCCAGACAAAAGTGGATGCGGTTATTGTATCATCAAGAGTTCAGAGGAAATGTTTATCTCTTGAGGTCTTAGCTTCTTCGTTACTTTTAAGAAATTTTAAGCGATAAGAAGCAAACATCTGTTACCACAACTTCTTGGTGTACAAAAAAATGTACCCATTTTTTCAGCAATATAATTTTAACTGTTTCATAGCTTTAACGATGCATAGTTTCAAGCAGAAACATAATGATTATCATAAGCATTATACTTCAGTGCATGCAGACCCTCACAGTCCCCACTTTTAAGCATTATTTTAACAATCTGTCTTTCAGGATTCAGGCAAACAATCTAGGTTCATAGTGTGACAGTCGTTGGCGAAACAACTGTCCAGTGGTTATATCTCCACAAGGCGATGCTAGGCATTCTTTAGATGACTCCAGGTAGAGGGTAATGACCATTTACACACATCCATGGTTTTAGACTGTTCACAACTTTTTCTTGTCTTCAAGGGGACTGTCATCTGCCCTCTTCTAACTCTATTTTGGTTCTTTACTCTGGGTCTCTTTGAGGATCCGGTCTGATGTTATATCTTTTGGTTCTTTTATATTTCTTGGTTTGAGTTAGACCTTTCGTAGTTTTTTTCCTGATGATGGAAAAACAACATATTAATAGCTTACTACAGATGTATATTACCACTATCACACCTACTGCCTTAGCTATCCACAACAGAATTCCCATAATCCAACCACCAATTCCTTTAAAGTAGGTTGCTGGGTTTAGCCAACTGAAATTCCAATTACCCCATGTTTCTCAGCATAGGCCTTTTTCTGATCTTCTATTTCTGTAATGTGTTGTTGTACTACTTCTTGTACATCATCAGTTTCGTTAGTGACAAAAGTACAGCACATTCTACCTGTCTGGGTATATAATGTCACACAATACCCTCCTGTCTGCGCTGTCAGATAATCTAATACCAGTCGGTGTTGTAGTTGTTAGTTCTTTACCTCTTGGAGTTCTTTACCCACATACCTAAAGGTCTCATCATAGATCTCAGTAATATTGTCTAGCAACTCTGCTAATGACTCTGTTCTATAATATGAGTTAGACCCGAAAAAGTCAAGAAAACTCATTCGTTCATGCCATGGGGTATAGATTAATTGTTTTGCTCCTTTATCGATTGGCTATACTTCTCTTCTGTGTACATGTAAGGTGTCTTTCTCATGTTCTGTATTGGTGAACTTGTTATCTTTAAATGGCTGTAGGAGTTGGCCATGATCCATCATGTATACTGAAGGTACTATCCTTCCCACAGTACAATTTCCGTACCCTCCCCAAGGCAGCCACTTGTAGGCCCTTTTCCCACACAAATAGTAAAAATCTTTGGGCAGCAAGTGTGGTACCCCTCTTCAGAGTCTATGTATATTTACAACAACGTCTGATTAGGGGTAATGAAGGTTAGATTTCCGGTACAACTGGATTCATTCATCCTATTTGAGAAACCTGGTTTTAGCCATACTCCCATTTGTTGGAATGTGAACTGACCATCACAGAAATAGATGTCATAAGGTGGCTCCTCGAAGCCTTCTGCTAACCATGTACTAAGTTTTTTATCTCTTGTTTCCCCAAACTGTACAGGTACTTCCTTACAGGGTGCCTTTCCTAATGATCTAGGGACTGCCTTGAAAGCAGTCTTTTCTACCATAAGGTGTTTTGAAGTGTTTGGTCTGTTTATGGAGATACAAAAACTAATGTTCTGATATTCCATAACACCATACAAATGAGGAGGGTCAGTCACAAAATCCCTGACCTATTGTCTGTCTTAGCAGCTGTATGGTCTTCCTTTATCGCCACTAGTTCTTCTAAGGTGATGGGAATAAACCTCCATGGCAACCCCTTTCCAGATGCAGGCCTATGTGTGCAGATCCAACAATTGCTCTTACTTTTCATATAGCCTACTGACTCATGTAAATGTAATAGTGAATTTTCAGGCTTGTTTAGTGGAGACCCGCACCAACCTACACATCTCTCCTCTGGGGGTTCGCTGCAATATTTGCATATACAAAGCTCTATTCCCTCTACCCCTCTACACTCAGACCTTTCTCAGCTGGAGACACAGGGCCTGATCCAGACCTACGCTGGTGTACGTAGCGTAATATCCCCGAACGTACCACCGATGCACGGCAATAGGTACTCCCCTTGCTCGTACCTAGTTTAGCATCCATACGCTCGGCAAACCCTACCCTAACTTTTGTGTTCGATCCTGACGCCGTCCGTACGTTCATTGCGTATAAACGATGCTTAGCACGCCCATACTGTACAATTTAAATGGCTCCCCGCCTACATTCCTTAACTACAGCATCCGTACTAACTTCGTACGTAGATTATAGACCGCATTTTAGACCGCATATACGCAATCTACGTATCGAAACAATACGCAGATTGCGTACAATAGCTACTACGCATGCGCAGTAGCTACTGTTTAGTGAACTACGTCCGTCTATGGAAGACGGTCATAGTTCTGGATCCGGCCCTATATGTTTCATTATTTCTCCTGTGAAGTGTGTTCCTCTATCTTACTCAATGACCTCTGGAATGCCATATCTGCAGACCACTTCAGCAGTTAACTTTTTCGCTGTGTTCTTTGCTGTCACTGCAAATACTGGCCAGGCCTCGGGCCATCTGCTGAATAGGTCTGTGCATACAAGAACGTATTCGTAAGTTACACATTTTGGCATTTGGATATAGTCAATTTGCAGTCTCTGAAAAGGAAAGAAGGTTTTAGGCGTTTTTCCTTGCTGAGTTTTAACTCTTTGACCTGGATAGTTTTCTCCACAGATCCAACATTGCGAGACACAGTTGGCTGCTGCCACATAGAATCCTGGAGCCAGCCAATGTTGCTGCAGTAACTCAATCATTTGTCCTTTTCCCTTGTGATCAGGTCCATGTGTCACCTGGAGCATGGGTGAGTAAAAAGTTCTTGGTAGACACAGGAGCTTATCCTTTTTCCACAGTTCTGTGGGCGTTTCTTGTGCTCCCATCTTTTTCCATGCTGCGTGTTCTGCTGGTCCTGCTTGTTTTTGTAGTTGTACCAGTTCTTTCAGATCTATAACCAGTTTCCCTTGCATTCCATCTACAACATATGCAATGTTAGTCTCCTTCACTGCTGTCTTCTTGGCTTGTTCAGCTGCAAAGGCATTACCTTTGTCTTCTTCCGTCTCTCTCTTGGTGTGTGCTTTTATTTTTACTACTGCCATTTCCTTGGGAAGTTGCAATGCCCTTGTCAGGCACTGAATAAGTTCTCCATGTTTGATCTGTTGTCCTGTAGAAGTCTTGAAGTCTCTACTTTTCCAGATGGGTGCATAGTCATGTACTACTCTCCATGCATATCTGGAATCTGTATGGATATTCACTGTTTCATTCTCTGCCAGTTCCAGGGCTCTGATTACGGCCATGAGTTCGGCTGCTGAGGTACCTGGTGGGAGAGGTTCTGCTTCTAAGACATCATGTAATGTAACCACAGCATAGCCTGCATGGCGCTTACCATCCACATAATAGCTGGATCCATCAGTGAAAAAGAAACATTTTGGGTTGGTTAATGGATTCTGTTTTAGATTGGCCTGTGGCTTCCTCTCCATCTCCGTCATCTGCACACAATCATGTTCTTGTACCTCTGCCTCATTGCTGTCTTCTTCATTATTCCCCACTTTTGAACCATCAGGTTCAACATCACAGGGTAGCAGTTTTGCAGGGTTAAGAACTTTAAATTTTTTGATGGTTAGGTTACTTGCGCTCAGCAGGGCCACTTCATACTTGGTCAATCTTGCTGCTGATAGATGTCTTGTGGACGCTTGGTGTAGTATTTCTGTAACAGCATGTGGGTCTTGTATTGGGTATCCAACACAATGGGCCTAATCCAGAACAACGCTTGTGAGCGAATTTACGCGTGGCGGAGACGTAAAATCGCCTATTTGTAAGTACTGCACATGCGCACTATAGAAAATACGCTCAGTAGCGTAGCATAATTTTGAACGTATGGGCCATTCATGTATTTGTCACGTAAATACTTACGTGTGGGCGTGCCAATTTTACGTTACTTCAAAATACGTCTGAAATACGTTAAGTAGGCGGGGGGTTGTATTTAAAGTGTACAGTATGGGCATCATTAGCTGCGTAAATTCGTGTTGCCCATACGTACGTGTGCGTATCAATGCGGTTACGTTGGCAAAAGTTAAGATAGGGTTTGGAAAGCGTATCTTGACTAAATACGTACGTTCAAGAGGTGTGCCGAGGGGAGTGTATAGAATTTACGCACATGAAAATACACTACGTGAATAAACGTACGGCAAATGTAGTTCTGGATCTACCCCAATATCCGTACATTTGTCCTTTAAAACAGCTGCGGCTGCCACAGATTTCACCCAAGTTGGAAAACCTTTGATGACATTGTCCAGAGCTGCAGAATAGTAAGCTAGAGGTTTCTGCTTACCTCCATGTTCTTGGGTTAGCACTCCCAATGCATGTCCTTCTTGCTCGTGACAGAACAGTGTAAATGGCTTGTCATAATCTGGTAAACCCAAAGCAGGAGCGGTACATACTGCTTGCTTGATGGCTTGTACTGCTTCTTCCTGTTTTGTTCTTGTTTCAGGTGTGTCTTGAGCTGTTTTCTTTGTTGTATCATATAGGGGCTGCATTAGCATTGATGCCCCTAATATCCAGTCTCTGACATAACTGGTAAGTCTCATAAATGCTCTTTTCTCTTTTATTGTTTCTGGAAATTTGGCCTTCAATATGGCATCAGTCTGCTCTGGTGTGAGATGCCTTGTTCCTTTGGATATGCAATGACCTAGAAAGATGACAGACATACTCACAAACTTCAGCTTGTTTTGTGATACTCTGCAGTCTTCTTCTGCCAAGAATTTTAGTAGACCTATGCTTTCTTTGCAGGTCTGTTGTCCTTCAGAAGCCAGTAGCAAATCATCCACGTATTGTAGTAGCTGAGTCTTTTCAGGATACAGAGGTACCCATTTCTTTAGAATTGTTGTCATGGCTTCTGTGAACTCTGAGGGGCTAGTGGCTCCTCCTTGTGGCAATCTTGTCCAACAGTATTTGCTGTCCCTCATGTGTGAAAGCCAGTAAAAACTGTGAGTCTTCTGTAATTGGGACTGAGAAAAAAGCGTTAGCCTAATCGATGACAGTGAACCAATCAGCTTTTGGGCTGATGGAATTAAGTAGGGTATGAGGGTTTGGCACAATGGGGGTGGGAATACAAAGTCTCTTGTTTACCTCCCTTAGATCATGCACCATTTGGAAATTTGGCTTATCCTCCCCCTCCCGTATCCGCTTCTTAACGGGAAATAAGGGCGTGTTGTAAGGTGATTTATACTTACGTATTATCTTGGTTTCCTCATATATGTCCACTTGTTCCTGCAAAGCTTTTTTTTGCTCCATGCTTAAGGGATACTGCCTTACTGATATTGGCACCGTATTTGGCTTCAGCTTTAACTTTACTGGTTGAACTTTCAGCAGTCCCACATCCATCTTTCCTTTTGACCTTAGTTTGTCAGGGATTCCCATATCTTCCCATAATTCTGACATCATTATCAATTTCTTCTAAGGAAAGAAAAACTTGAACAGCAGCATAAATATAGTCTTTTTGTGGTTTGGGTATGTCACTCATCAAAATTATCTTATTGCCTTTAAACTTTATGTTATCTTGCAATAGTCTTAACACGTCTGCTCCTAATAAATTTACTGGACATGTAGATGAAATTAGGAACTCTAAAGGTATTGGTGTAAGTTGTTCTTGTACCTGGATTCTCATTTTCTTTGTTTTTCTCAGAGGTGTCGGTCTTCCTGTTAGTCCCTTGGCTACTACCTGCTTGTGAGTTACCATTTCTTCTGGTACCTCCCCCTCCTTTAAGACTGCTTGGCTTGCCTTTGTATCAATTAGACACTCAATTTCCTTTCCCATGGGAAGTGTTACCCTTACCATTCCTGGCTTGGGTTTTTCTGTTTGTGATGTTACAAAGCTAAGGGTGTCTTGGAGGGTATATACAGGGGAACCGGACCTTCAGGCACTACTTTCCTCTGTCTCCCTCTTTTTCTTCTTTTCTAGAAACTTTTTGTAGTCAGGGCAGTCTTTCTTTATGTGTCCTGGTTTCTCACAGCAGAAGCATTTTCCTGACTTTGGGGTTAACCTGGGGCGTGTTCCTTCCTTTGCCTGTCCTCTCCTGAAGCTTCCCTGTTTTTGTACAACATGCACATTAACAGTCTTCATCCTTGCTTTGGCCCTCTTTTCTTTTTCCCTGTCCTCTATGCCCTCCAGCACTTCCATCATCTGATTTAGTGGAAGAGTACGGTAGGCTGGGGTGCATTCTAGCAATGCAGCTTTCAACTTAGCATTCATTCCATCCAGCAACTTTCCTTTTAACATTCTTCTCCCCAGGTCTGCCTCTACATCTACCCCTTAATTTGTAAGGTACATTCTAATTGGGTTGTTTCTCTGTGTTACCGTTTCTGCCCCCAACACTCTCTGCTTCCTTTCATAACACCATTTACTGATCCTGTTGCCCATATTTACCCCACTTGCTCGTGTTTTCTTATCCTCTGAGACTGCTGCTATTGAGGGGTATTGTCCCGCTTGGACAGGCTCTTCTGGATAAGTGGAGGTTGTTGTCACATCTCCAGGTCTTAGTTTGGCTTTTATTATCTGACCCAGATCCAACCAACAAAGGTCATACAAATCCCCTACCATAGTCAGATGCGTGGCAAATGCACTTGGCTGGTTGTATGGATCTGGGCAATCTTGGATGGTGCCCATCATCTCTGACCTGGTAAATGGCACATATTGTTTTGATGTTATAAACCTATCATTGTCCCCTACTGCTTGTGGGTTGGGATAGGTGTGTGTTCTAACTGGATACATTTCAGGCTCCTGTTTCTGGATTTCTGTCACTAATGTGTGTACGGTGCAGGGAGCTTTTCCCTTTCTTTGATTTGGGGTTGTAGTCCTCTATGGTACACTTATCACATGGTCCTGTGTCAGGTTCTACTCTCTCTTGGCAGTTCCAACAGAACCGACATCCTTCCACTACACATGACATGCAGTTTTAACATACCCTTTCAGGTGGGAATTCACCTTCTGTCTCTTCCCACCCCTCTGGTTTTGTTCTTGCTAGTGGTTTTCAATATACTGACTGTGTTTGTGTACCTAGACTCATGTCTTGTCCTTCCTCTTTCTTTGAGAACAATTTAGACAAATCTACTTTTGTTAAATTAGATAATGATGAGGACAGGTGACACCCGTGGGCTCTGTATCTGAACTCTCTTTTCCTTTCTTCGTGTCACCGGTGTGGTGTCGGGTGAGTCTGGTGTTTCTATTTTGGTAGGGTCAGGATAAATTGAAGGTATTTGTGGTGGAGGACTGATGATTATATGTTGGGGTTCGTTGTTATATGGGGGCGGGGGCTGAACTGGGGCTGTAGCTATCATACATGAAGCCCTACGATGTTGTTCCTCATCCTCCTCCCTTTGCTTCTTCTTATCTTCCTCTACTTGTTCACTGACATTTAACCAAATAAAAACTCTATCATCAAATCTTTTATCTTTCAACCATCCTATGTTTTTTTTCTGAAATCCTTCCATTTCTTACTGTCTAGGAGACCTTCTTTTGGAAATCCTGCCCGTTTAAACACTTCCTTTTTCATTCCTTTTACAGCATGTTTAGCTTCCTTCCTTTTCACAATTTCTAAGGGAGTGCGCAATCCCTTACTATTTGAACCCATCATGTCTGACAGTTCCCTTTCCAGTTCACTTTCCTCAGACTGGGTGCCTTTCGGCTTGGGATTCAAATTAATACCTGAATAAATCCTTATTCAATAACCTTTTGTGAATACTATGGAAGGTAACATATACTGTATATCACAGTTTAGACAAAAAGGATCTCCCAACAAATGACCTTTTCTCCTTTCTTCTACTAGACGGCTGAAAGTTATTCCTATTGGTACCTGACAATCACCATGAAACCCTGTCACCACCACACCTTGCCAATTCTTTTCCAATACCAGATGGTTAAAACTTATCCCTATAGGTAATTTACAGTTACCCTCTAACCTAATTATCTCAACATTAGTTACTGACCCCTGGATTATGAAAAATACCCTTGGTCACTTTTAACTCCAAAGGACTGTGTGTTATACAGGTAGTAGATATATGGGGCCTGATCCTGAGCTACGGCCGCCGTCGCTAGTACGGCGG
>WWET01003986.1:89624-105785 GCA_011038615.1 Limnodynastes dumerilii | reverse complement strand
GGGGAGTGTCGGGCCAGAGCACCGATGTTACGCTGAGCGCTACAGCGCTCAGTGTAACATCGAAGCACTGGATCAGGCCCCTTGTCACTAATTCTTCAGAAAAAGGATTACACACTGGTCTCAATAGTTCTGCTTGATACATGAAATAGATTATCACAACACCATTCCACCTGTTAGTACTAATTCCAAACAAACAACCACTAACTATTGCATCTAAATTATGCCCTTAATACCCATCAAAATACAAAGATATAATGTTTTTACAGAACCTTATTTGTGTACATTTCTGACCTTTGTTCCTATTGAACCTTTAATTCGCAACAGACATACAGATATAAACTAATACCAAACTGACATACAATCTTCCATATCATTCAGTGAGCGGCTTATTCACACTTTTACCGTTTGTTATGGTATCCGTTACTTCACTCGATTCTTAATGAGAGCTAGGAGACCTTTTTGGTCAACAACCCAGGGATGCATTTCCCGTGCAGACACTAGGTCATGCCTCGGTTGCAACCGGGAAGTGTTAGTCTTTGATTGTCAATCTTATAAGGTCTTATTTTCCTTTATACATCTCATCTTATGCAATCATTCTTCTCTTCATACATCCAAATTCAACTTTTAGTAAAACAAATTAAACTGTTAGACTTGTCAGTCTTTGGTCAAAAACAACTATCTCCAAACTTCTCTCTCTGATTTTCTTCTACTGCGTGGTTACAGGTCGTCCCTAAAGGTATATCTACTAATCCATGATACTCTGTGGCCACTATCAGTTGCCACCTATGAAAACTACCTTTGGGACTATGATAATGTCCCTTTTGGACACCTTTGGGTATGAATGTATTACTATTAGACACTACCCAAATTCTATCTCCTGTATTACTACCGCAATACCACACAAGAGAACCGTTACAGTCCTCACATCTCAAATGGTCTGAAAAGGGCACACAAATATTATTCATCATTTTTTCCACACAATTGTTTAACTATATTTTGACTGTAAAGATACCACTACATAACAACAACTTCAGAGATGATATCATTTAACAGTCAAAACCAACCACCTTGGACAGAATACAATGACCAGAAAATAGTTGGTTTTTTTTACAACATATACTCAAACAATAGTATTCACTGAATTGGTAATTCTCCCTGTATCATTCATCGAATTTCTACACATTTCTTCATACGGTGTTGGTTCACAACAATTTTTCATAAATGTCTTAATCCCTCTAGATAAACATATACATATTATTAGACTAAAAATATTATCACAAATATCAATTCTCAATCATTTGAAATCATATTAAACCATTCTGACTTATCAATTAGGTTCACGGGACCCCTTGTTCAACAAAGTAAAATATACCTGGGAATTACAAGTACTGAGTACGAAGTAACAGAGGCAAAAATCGCTTATCAGTGTTACTTACCGTGCTAATTTATGTAGTCTGTGGTTGTAGTTCGTTTCAAGTTCTGATATCTCCTCCCAGTTGAGTTGAAGTCCCAGGTTTCGGCACCAAGAAAATGTAGGGGTAGCCTGGACCTTCACTCGGAGAGGGTCCTTAATCAACTACCTGTAATTGATAGTCAGAGTCCCATCCCTTTTAAGCAGCCGGCTGGAGTTCGGAGTAAATAGACAAACACTCTTGTGTGGCTATAAACTGAATTACTTTATTATATAAAATAGCTCCTTTTTTTATACATACATGATTGAGAGATCGGCACATGTCACAAGATTTATGACTCGACTATTTTAAGATTTTAAGATAGATAGATTTTAGAGCGCAGACTTTCCAGACAAAAAGCGGATGCAGTTATTGTATCATCAAGAGTTCAGAGGAAATGTTTATCTCTTGAGGTCTTAGCTTCTTCGTTACTTGCAGAAATTTTAAGCGATAAGAAGCATACAACTTCTTGGTGTACAAAAACAGGTACCCATTATTTCAGAAATATAATTTTAACTGTTTCATAGCTTTAACAATGCATAGTTTCAAGCATAAACATAATGATTATCATAAGCATTATCCTTCAGTGTATGTAGACCCTCAAATAAGAAATCCATATCTTTACTAAGGATCACATGTGCGTAATTACCTTAAATGTAAATGTTATGCCCTGTAGTTCATCTTTATGTATACTGTATTTCTGTCTCAAGCTATATAAAATAACCAAGTGAACATTGTTAAACTGCAACATGTCTGTGCTGAAACTTATCTTGTTTATATGTTATTGTAATATTAAATGTTTAATGATTAAAATGTTAAGTGTTTTTTTTTTTTTATATTATCACCCTAAGTCTATCTAACATGTTTTAAATAACAAGCAACAACATTTGATTATAAAAATGAATTTTATATATAAAGTTTAAAATTGAACGATAGAAAATATACACAATTAAAACCAACATAAACAACATCCACAACTTCAACAACAACAAGAACAATGTACAAAATATTTACACAAAACAATTGTGGTCTTCATGCCAATATTTGAAGCTCTAGGCCCTGTGCCAACTGTCCCAGTTGCTGCAACATATGCAGCATGGCAATGATCTGGGAATACAGGGGATCCTGGAAGATGTAAGCATGTTCTCCTGTTGGTAAACATAAAAATATGAAAGTTAAGGTTCTGTAAATACAATACACACAACATTACCTCCATTTGCATAGCACAACATTCTGGTTATTATGTATATTTTAATAATGTCTTATAATTTAATTTTTTGGGAAAATTAAAAGAATGCTATTAAAATTTCAAGCCAATTCAGATTTTATTTTTTTGGCATGTGTTCTATGCAAATTTAATAGGAACACATTTAAAAATAGCATAATCATACATTTGAGTTTGCCAACAACATGTAAGCCATGAATACAATTACCCAAGTCCCCTGCTCCCTGTGCATCATCACCATGCTGCTGTGGCTGTAATACTGCCTCTGGCTCCTCCTCATTCTCCGGTTCCACCTCCTCCAGGTGCTCCCATCAGGCAGAACGCCTTCATGCTCTTCCTCCTCCTCCACCTGTTCCATGGTGCATGGTGCACTTACTATGGGATTTTAGCCTCCTGCGCCTCTAGAAGCCCCTGCATTGCCACTTCCTCTTACTCCTCCTCCTCCTCATGCACTGGATTGTGCTGCTGCTCCTCCTCTGGCTCTTCCTCCATCTCCTGCTCTGCCAGCTGTCGGCGTGCCACTTCTGCACACCTGTGTCGTTTTCGCCCTAAGTATTAAAAAACAGGATATTTTGAGTTAAAATGTCTTCAATAAAGCTGATTATTATACAAAAACACATATGCAAGATTGTTGTGAATACGTTTACAACAATTCTACAAACATACCAATACAACATTTTATTAGCAAGCAACTTTAATACAAGCGTTTAGATTCTATTTAAGCCACATTCTAAATGGTTTTTTTTGGCAATATTTAAAAATATTTTTTTTTTTATATATATTTTCATTAAAGACCTAGTAAAGTCACAGACATATGTCTAAAACTGTTTCAACACCAAAGTACACAACAAGAAGTATTTATATTTAAGTCATCCTTGTCATCTTGAGGAATGCTAAAAACAGGAGTAGGCCAATATTGTGACAAAATTTTACTGTAATATTTTGTCAATATTGTTAAAACTTTATTAATTATAAAATGCCCATTGAAATGGTTTTCCACATAAACATACCTAATAAATAACATTTTAGCAATGAGTTCTGCAACGCTCTTTCATACACTATTCAACCATTAAAACACTAATTTAATGTAGAGTGCTGTAAAATTAACATAGCATGATCCATATAATCACTAGAAAGCAATTAAATTGTTAGAATGAACTTTTTATAATCACATTAGTAAGTACTTATGGTGTTCATGTCGCACAATTGCATCCCTTATTTCCTCCAGTAAATCTGGCTGCCTAACGGCGGAGGTCCGACCGCTTCCGCATAAGCTGGTTGATGCGGCAGCAGACCCTCACATGGCCTAGGATCTTACCCTGCACCCGCTCATAGACTTGCCTGACAACAAGATTTGAGCGGGCCAGGACCGGATTAAAACTGTCCATTTTGGCCACTAAAAACATTAGTTCCCGCTGGCTAAAAGGATTAGCCCTTGCAGCAGCCATTATACTTATCGTTCTAAAAGGGCAGACGGATGCTACAGAATAAGAAGCAACGCGATTGGAAGTTACAGAACCACGCCTCCAAGGATCTTTAAAAACACACAATGCATACGCTATTAGCCAATATCAATGTCAGTGTCTGTTCAAGCTATTTCATTGGTGAGTCAAAGGAGAAATCATTATGAGTAAAAATTACACCTGTGTTTGAAGTGTATGTTAATTATGCATAAAACTAAGTGACAACCAATCAGAAGACTTTCTAACGCCATGCGTGCTTAAATACGCGTGCGTAAGTACTTACGGGTGCAATTATGGGTCCAAAGTGGCAAAATCGAACACCTGATTTTTCAAACCAAGAGGCTCGTTATCTGGTGGAGCAGGTAATGGCCAAGCTGTATAAAGATGGTGTGGAGGTTGCAGGACATTTGAGAAATGCTGTCTGGCAGGACATATATGAAAACTTCACCAAATGCTCCAAAGAACACAATCCACAATGTGAAGTTCAGACAATGATCCAAATTTGCAAAAGGTAAATGTAAAGATCATGGTCAAAATGTGTATTGGCATAATGTTAAATATAGTGTTAAAAATCTGTCACCTTCAAAAATGTAGTAAATGATGACCAATAATGATTGTTGATAATTAATAATGTTCAACACACAGGAAGATATTCAGTTTCTTTCTTTTTCAATTTCAGATGGCAGGATATGAAAAATACTATTAAAAAAAAAATGTCAGCACACCACCTACAGTCCCTCAAGACAGGTGCAGGACCCATGCTGCAGACGTTGTCCTTTATGGACATTGAGGAGGTTGCACTAAGTGTAGTCTGCACAGCACAGATTGACGGGGTGGGGGAACATGACACCATGTTTGCCTCCCCCTTCCCCAGGCTATTGCATCCACATTACAACACAGAGTCAGAGGGCCAAGAAGGTAATAGTTTTAATGAATATTCAAACATGTGATAAGCTAAGAATTAAGATTAAGAAAAAATGGCTCAAAGTTATTCTATCGAACTACATTATCCTAGATTTAGTTTTGTTTCAATAATTCCTAGTTATAATTAGCCGTACTGCATATTAATAGTGATGTTAATTGTAATAATTATAATTTGTAAATCTAAAACATTGTTGTTTTTTTTAAAATTCATTCTCATAGCACTGGAGCAGCGTTTGAAAGACACTGTCTCATTACATGCAGAAGAACAGCACAAGCCACCATGCAACATCACTTCAACTGAGGATGCTGAGGAGGCAGGGCCTGATTAAGGTCCGCATGGGTTTGGGGCTAAAAATTATCAAGGGCCCATTGACATGGGAGTGACCAGTAATACATGGGTGTCGCCAGTGTTGTGGGGTTGGTCAATTACATGTGGACGTGGTCAGTACCAGAGGTCATAGATAGCACCTCCTTCTAACCACCTACATCTCTCTTCCATAGTCATAACTGTCCATTGTATAGTAAAGAGTAGGAATTACATCCCAACTGTTTCTCGTGTTGGAACAAGAACCTGGCTGATCATGACCCAACAAATTTACTATAAGTGAGGAAGTAAGGAGCGGTCATATATTTAGAAATGCCCACACAAAAATCACATCCATGAATACTTGCGCTTTACTATTGACACACTGAATTATCCCATAAATCAGGATCTACACAAAAATTCTGAATCCATATTAAAAGCATTGAAAAAGTCTGAAACCATTGACAATTTTTTGAAATATCCAGGCACCATGTAAAGTAAATTTAGGCAAAAACACTATATTAAATACTATGAAAATTTCTCACAAAAGCCAGACCCACACACACTTTGCTATATGGTTTTCAGCTTCTCTATTTAAAAAAAAATATATATTAACTATACATTTACTATGTTTCGGTTTTTTACCTTATCCCAGGGCAGTTACTTAGCACAGTGCATGCACGCTAATGAGGACAAGGACAAAGAAAAAAAAGTAATTCTGTTTAAAGGATAGCGCACAGAGAACAAATGAAAATAAGGTCATCTGATCCAAATATGAAAAGGTTATGAGAATGGTAGTATGTAGCCACTAACCTCTACATAGCTGCACATCAGTACCTGTATAATATATAACTTATAATGATAAACAACTAAAAAGATGGGATCACCTTATAAAAATACAGGGAAGGTCCAGTTGTTTCATACCATATACCAAATATAATGATAAACATCTAAAAAATGGGATCACTTTAAAAGTTATATTTCACATACGCACTGTTGTCTATCTACAGTATAAAGAGGTTAGTTGCTACACACTACCATACTTTGTCTGCTGTAACATTTTAATATATGGATCAGATGACCTTTTTTTCATTTGTTGTTTTGTGTGCCCTAACCTTTAAACTGACCTGTTTTGTCCTCTCTGTTTGTTCATAGAAACGTTAGAAAGAAACATAGAAGGATTTTATTTGCAGACGCACATTTCTTCACCTCTACACCTTGAAAATAATTTTAAATAATGTATTTCTGCTGTATTGATAATTAATTTAAAAACGAGAAATATTAAAAACACTTGACAACTTTGTGAAAGTATTGTAATACTAAATGCATTTAAATTGATTACTATTACAGAATTAAAGCATTATTTTGAATTAGTTTCAAGGAGCAGAGGTGTGAACCTGCAAATAAACATCTTTGTTTCTAGGAGGTCAGGGGTCCATTAGCTTGATACCATTCCCCCAAGAATTACCATCCATAAAAGGTTTAGCACCCTTATATAGCACATGAAAAATATATTAAAATTTTATTGAAAAACAAAAAGCATTCAATATATTGTGATTAGTCACCAGTCACCCCCCAAAAAAATGATAATTGCATATTATAACAATGTCAACCTTACAGATTTTTTTTCCCCCACTTTAAGTTCTGTCCAGTGTCCAGAATAAGTCCACACACCTGGATCACTTCATCACATGTCTTCCTGCTCCTTGAGGCTGCTGCTCTCAGGGGGCCTGATTCAGAGGCTGAAAATAAGAACTTAAACTTACACCTGGGCAAAACCATGTTGATTTCAGGGGGAGTCAAGTTAATTTTATTCTATGCATGCAGGGAGAATGCTTTGCTTTTACTTATTGCACACAGATACCTGATCAGCTTCACTTTTAAACTGCTAATTAGACTTGAGCTGGGAAACATCACCTTTTAACTATAATACTGTTGCAACAAATGAAATTTGACTCCCCTGAAATCAACATGGTTTAACTTTAAGTTCTTATTTTCAGCCTCTGAATCAGGTCCCGGATTCCTGGGTGTCTGACGTCATCTACTCTGACTCACTGCTTTAACAGATAGTGAGTCAGACCAATCAGCTTCCAGACAGGAAGTTCAGTGCCTTAGTCCAGTGCTCCTCAACCAGTGTGCCATGGCACAACAGTGTGCCGCGGGATGTTGCCAAGTGTGCCTCGGTGCAATGCCTCCAACAGGAGAAAAAGCACTGGAAGACCTCGCAGATACATGAATGTGGAATACTGGAGAGCTAAAGACACACGATTGGTTATATTGGAGAGGCTGCAGACACATGAATGGGAACTGCTAGGGAGACACATGATAGGGGCTACTGGGGAGGCTGCAGACACATGATGGGGAATAAAATAGGTAAATTAGTTATAAGAAAAAAAGTTATTAGCTGCGATTTTTTAATTTATCAAATAAAAAAGAATGTAATATCTGTGTATGTACTTTGTAATTGATTCTGGGAAGGGTTTAGGTGTGCCGCGGAATTCTGGGAAGGGTTTATGTGTGCCGAGGGTGAGAAAAGGTTGAGAAGCACTGCCTTAGTCTCTCCCCTCTGCAGTGTTTGATTGGATCATTCTGAGTCACTCAGAATTATGTAATCTGACACTGCAGGGAAGAGAGATGATCTCAGCCCTTCCTTCTGGTAGGAAAATGGCCCGCACTGCAGACAGAGGGAATGGCCTTCAGGCACATATTCATCATCAGTGAGAGGACACAAGGTCAGCTGCACATCTAATAAACTGTCATTTTAGCCAGTTCCTAATTGGCCTGTTTATCAATGGAGGCCTGGGGTTGTAGTCCCATCAGCCCCATTGTTAATAGGACCCTGTGAGGAGGAGGAGGAGGCGGAGGAAGAGCATGTTACTCCATCACAAGCAACTCAGCCGCAAAGTGCCATCCATGCCATCAAGTCTCTGATGGAACCAATGCATGAAATCATGGTTGAAATCCTCTTTATAAAATTTCAAAGAGGACAGCAATCTATAGTAGTGGATGTTGAGGAAATGTCGTCTACGTCTGGCCTTCAAAGGCCATTACTGGCAAAGAGGGCAGCTCCACCATCTAAAAAAACTGGGGTACAAGTAGTACCTCTCAAAACTTAATCCAAAGCCAATGCACCCAAACAAACTAATGGTGGCAAAAAAACTTTAACGAAAAAATAACACAAACAACAATACAAAAATTGAGGCAATCCTTTTTTTTTCCATTTTAGTTTATTTGACCACTTCTGTAAGTGATGCATCACATTTTGTTATGTTTGTTGATCATCATTTGTGTTAAAACAATAAAATCAATTGTGTTTTGGAAAATACAATTTTGTGTCATGTTTCCAATTTTAAAGGTAATTTTATTTGGACAGGGGGTGTTTGGTAGATTAGAATACCATATTTTTCTACATAATAAAAATGATGCTTAAAAATTTGTAGGCTAATAATCTTTACAAAGGTTAAAATATGATGTAAATGTAATTTAATAAAATAGGCTTTTATGTTATTCATCATGTAAAGGTTTAAAAAAATATTACTGTATAAAATAATAAGTTACCTTTATATGTGTAAGGAATATACATTTATCTAAATAGACTATCATAATATTAAAAAAAAAATAAGTCCACAAATTTTTTAAACTTTCAAACAAATCCATTTTTTTTTAAATAAAAAACAGACAAACACCCATGTACCTTTTGATGTGTGTCAATGAACAGAGTTTCTGCATTCCAAAACAACTGTGAAATTGCAATAATTTAAACAGGTGCTTCTATGTCAGACACACCTAAGAAAGTTACGCTCAGAAACGTAGTTATGCCGAGGCTTGCAACCCTAGTTTTGAGAGCGTAAATACTACTTTACGTGGTGGACAAGTGGACAAGTAACTGTGGATCTCGTTTAATTACGTTCTCATGCCCAATAAATTCATTAGCATTCCGAACCCTGAAATCTTTTTAACTACATGAATATTATTGTAATTTCTTCAGGTAAGACTGATATTTTTGGCATTTTTAGATATATTCTATAGAAAATATAATTATTCACTTCAAATATGTTATGTAAACATGCATTATTACAGTAGACCTATACTGTTTATTAAACTCTTCTTAGGTCCTTGCTTGTTGTACTGCCACTACTAAAAAAACATTTAAAATAAAACCATACTAAACTATCATTTAAACATACATGACAACATAAAGTAGTGTGCGATTGTGCTTACTTATTTGATGCTGGTGAAATGTCCCAATGTAACCTCTGCAGAGAGCCAAACTTAGCTCCCAGGAGGTGAGGCGGATAGTGGAGCTAGCAATGGAGAGGCTCCATGCAGGTGATGGCTCTGAACCAGGTGGAAACCAGAGGGTTTACATCTGCCTTAAAATGAATGCACAGGTGGCTCTTCGAAATGTATCCCTGGTGAAAAAGCAGTGATTTGTACAAGTACTCTAATCAATTACCTTTTTTTAGAACTGAATGGTATTTTTTTTAAAATAGATTATTTTAGATGTTACAATAAAGGAATTAGGTGAGTTACAATTTCTAGCACTTCTTTTAATCGGCAACACCCTTTGGGAGCTAGGGGGTTCCTATTTAAATGCCCCCAAAATAGATGGATAATGAAGACCACCACTGTACTCAAACACTGGGAAAAATATGGGCAAACTCAGGCTCGCAAAATTATAGGTACACAATATGGTATAGGAAAATACAAGGGCTCTAGTATAATGTATCTTCATAAGGGAATCACAGTTAATAGAGAGGAGGATGTCACAATAAATGAGTGAGTAAAACAGCACTTGGAAAATCAAATAGTATCTTTTGGTCCAGATCCAGACTTAATAACGACAGCTAATTTATGCATACTGCATGCGTAAGTCCAGCTGTGGGAACACACTGCGCATGCATGCGGCAGATGTTAAGCATCGTAACTCTGATCATATGTACCTTGTTCGTAACTCTGTATGAAGAGGTGTGACATCCTTATAAAAGCCGAAATTACGCATTGTGGGAGGAGGGAGGCATTTAAATTGCACAGTATGGGCTGGGTTACGCACTTACGAATGACAGGGTGATACGTACGACCAGAGTTTAAGGTAGGGTTTAGAATTTGTAAATCTGTTAAGTTACCATGTGTGCGAGGGGAGTGCCCAGGGGAGTGCATTATACTAAGTACTGCAGCATACGGTATGCTTGTGTCCTTAAAATGAACTTCAGTCTGAATCTGGCCATTTAACTTTATTTGGGAGCACTTATCCTTCACACTGCCTCAAAATTTCCCCATGAAGATCATTCAGCTCCTTGGACTTGGTCTTTCTTGGAGCTATACGTCCTCTACTCAGATGCTCTGTTCCAAGCATCTCAGAATATATAAAAGGGGAAAAAAAACAATTCACATGCAGCATGTCACTTGTACAATATGATGGTATATTAGTGGTTTAACTCACATTCTAGCCCCTTGTGCTTTATGCACATCAATAACATTGTGGTCCTCCTGTTGAGAATAGTTTCAATTATGTGGGGAAAAAGTTGAGAGAAATTGTTGGACAATACATCTATTCACAACAGAGAAATAATGGGAAATCAACTCACATTCTCGCCCCTTGGGCTATGTGTATAGGAAATATGATTATCCTCCATCTCCTCAGAAAAGAGTTGTTATGGTTCTCCCATTGGGAATGGTTTCAAATATGTGGGGAAAAGATTGAGAGAAATTCTTGTTCAATATGTCTGTTCACAATAAAGATATAATAGGAATACAACTCACATTCTCGCCCCTTGGGCTTTTTGCATAAAGAAAATGTGATTATCCTCCTTCTCCTTAGAAAAGATGAAGACAACACCTTCTTATGTGTATAAAATATTTATTCCATCTTATCAGGTAGAAAGTTCCATTAAAACATTAAAACATTAAAACAATGAACAATAAAAGAAATATTTCAGATAAACTCTTCTTCCCTGTTTGGGGTCTGGTGTACTGCAGTCGGCAGAAGGAAAAATAGACTATATATATAGTAATTCAGTGGTCAGATGAATAAAGGGCCCGGATAGCTGCACTGTGTAAATAGAGGTATATCTCACTTGCCGATCTGCTGGGTCCCAGAACGCCCACTCTCTCCGCCAAAATGTTTCAATGCGGTTGAGTCTTTTTCAAGCTGTGCCTGGAAACATAAAGATACATTATATTAGACCCATTCTATTTTACTATACCGTATTTTGTAGCTATAATTGAGCACACCTGAGCTTGCCTTTAAATGTTACAATGTCAACCTTTAAATATTAAATAAAAATTAAATATTCAAATTTAAAATACAATTTTAAAACAATAACTAGACTCTAAAGACTCAACCTTTATGGAAAAGTTAAACAAAACTGTATACCAACATAAAGGTCTGCCCAATTTCAATATATTGTTTTGTGTGTTTACTCATTCTAAATCTCATGAAAATTAATATAATATGACAAATTATAATTTAATCAAAGTAAAAAAAAAAAATGTGTTACTTTGCAGCTGGAAGAACTTGAGACGGCAACAGGATGCATGGGTACAGGGCTGAAGCCCGAACACCTGGCCGTTACTTCAGTAGACCAATTGGTTCTAGGGCTATAACCATCAAGGAAATTGAAGGAGTTGAGGACCAAGGCCCTGATTCACACCTATGAAGCTAATGCTTTTAGGTACGGATTTTTGCATGTATAGACTACACAATTTACGTAGTGGTCTCATACACAGATTAACTAGTGCTACTTAAAGTGGGTGGGAGGAGGGATATGTAAATAGGCTGGGAGGGAGGGCTGGGGAACCTCAGTGCGTATTTTCCCTCCTTAAGAAGGAAAATATGCAAGGGTAGTTAAGGTGCCCTATGGCTTTCGTAAGTGACTTAAAAACGGGGGCGAGGTGGGGGAGGGGAGTGAGGAAGTAAGTGCGGGTACCCGTACCTATGGATTAAACACTTATGTGTCAATCCGGCCCAAAGACACTGCGGCTAGTCCCCCACAGCAGTCCTGTGGCCTCATTTACTAAGGGCAATTTGAGTAAAATCGACAGATTGCTATAGTTTACCGGCAATTTTCAAGTCTCCGGATTTACTAAAGCAAAATCTTCATAAAATCATCAGAAATAAGTGTTGAACAAAATCGCAGTTGTTTTAATCTCTCTGGCGAGTTTTAGCATGAGGGACATACAAAGCTTTGTATATTTACTAATGTTGGATTTTTTAAATCGCTGGAGTTTTGGCTTAAAGTCACCAGAGAAAATTCTGTAGGGTGTGAGTGGAGACTTTACAAAAATTGCTGCCAGTTGGTTATTCAATCATGTGTCAGTGTATATATGTAAGGTCAGAATGATTTGCAGATGCTTGTGTAGACTCTTAACAGAAGCTATGACATTCTTTGTGCTGCACATGAATAGTGCTTATTTAATGGCCAGTGTATCCTTACTAAGGACAGCACAAAGTACTGAGGAACAGGAGGACCACAACCATCACCAGCCCCTGCTTCATCGCAGGCAGTGCATAACACTTCATGTGCATGTGTTTGGCCTGCATTTGAACATTGACTCCCTGTCTGGAGGTAGTTCAATTGCTTCACCTCAGATGCACTAACCTCCTGAGACTTTATCAGCAGGTGAGATGGGATTTGGACCCAGCAACATCATTGTCCCATGCAGTGTTTGGGCTGCACAAATTACTGTGTGTTCTCCACTTTTTGGCCACAGGGTCATTCCAGTCTGTGACTGGCAGAGTTGTTGGAATATCACAGGCAACAGTTTCACAGTATGTGCTAAGTGCACTAATTAAATTGTCACATACATATATCTGCTTCCCCATCCAGGCGGAAAATTGGCATGACCTGAAATTAGCCTTTTATCGGCTCGCTGGATTTCCCAATGTCCTGGGAGCGATAGATTGCACACATATTGCGCTGAGACCACGTAAAAGCACATTTATATACTAATCGCCACCTTTACCACTACTTAAATGTGTGGATTGTCTGTGATGCTAACTTGAAAATTAAGAGTGTTTGTGCTGGCTTTCCTGGGTCATGTCATGACTCCTATATTCTGAGACAGTAATCCATATATACCAAATTTGACACTTAATACCTGGGGGATAGCTATTGGGTATGTTAATTGCGTATTACCTTTATATATATTTACTATTAAATGTAATTTCAAGTTATGTATGAATTAATAATATGTTATGTAATTTATAAATTGTAACAAAACAAATGCTGCGCTAGATGAATAATTCAGTCTCAGATAATAAAAACCTAAATACATTTCAAATAGAAAAAGTGCCTAGTAGAAATTAACCTCTGATGAAGTGGCCTTGTGGCCATGAAATGCGTAAGGTCTTTGTGCAGTTATCGTGTTTGAATTGCATGATTGGACCATTCAAACACTCCTTTTACCACTATATTACAAGCTGCCTAGCGGATTTTATCACGGTTATAACCACCACAGCAATTTAGCCCATATCAAGACTCTGCCACATCTGGTATCCTCACCCGGACATCTCCGAATTGCAAGCACCACTGGCTTGCTGGAGTAACGGAGGACGCCCCGGGGCTTCACATCGAGGACCCGTCCTTCAGAGGATTAGCTGGCAAGCGCGGACATGCACTTTCCAGCCGGTAAGAGTCTCATATTTACCATACTATCTGTTTCAGTGTGTTCCCTTGGCAGTCCTGCCTCATATGATTTAGGAATATTATCCCATTGACTGATCTATTTCCTTTTTTGTACTGGAGTGTATATATTTTTAAGACTCACTATTATGCATGAACTATTCAGCTGTAGACTCTACAACTCCAATACCTTGCCCACAATTATTACTTTTTTTGGAAATACAAATCTCTTGGAAAAGGATTCCGTTGTGCACAACATTTGGATTTAATGTGATCTTTATCATTATTATTTTTGAACATTGGGTCCTCATTTATACAATTCTTTGTTTTAACTAATATATTTGTTTTAATTTGTACTAGGCACTTTTTTCGATTTTAACTGTATTTAGGTTTTATTATCTGAGAGTGAATTGTTTTGTTACAATTTATTTGTTTTTTAGGGTTGGCACCCTTGGTGCAGCAGCTGATGGTAGACACTCTCTATTAGTTTTACACACACACATATCTATCTATCTATCTATCTATCTATCTATCTATCTATCTATCTATCTATATATATATATATATTATTTAGTTTGTTTTTTATTTTTACAACAGCTGCTTAGGCAAAGGAGAAGCAGGACCCCTTTCTGCTGGAAATTATAAGCATGCTGATGGTGCAAATGGCCAAACGGCCCAAACACAATTTATTTTTATTTTTTTAACTTTAATTTATTGATTATTATTTTTGGTTATTATTTTAAATGTTATTGTTGTAATAAATTTTATAATGTTTCAAACTTGAATGTTTTCTTTTATTACAGCCAAACATAACTTACACATCAACATTATAATAGGATGCCTACACAAAAAATTATTCAGATTTAAAAAATCAAGATAGCATTTTGTAAAAAAAAGCAAAAATTTCCTGACAAATAATATTGTTAGTTACCCAAAATATGGACACATTAATTGAGACCAAACATGTAGGGCAGTGTTGGCTAACCTGTGACACTCCAGGTGTTGTGAAACTACAATTCCCATCATGCATGTCAGGTATCCACTATGCTTTTGCAATTAAGGCATGCTGGGACTCGTAGTTTCACAACACCTGGAGTGTCACAGGTTAGCCAACACTGCACTAAACTATAAATTTACAGTCCATAAGCTTAAACAGCTGGCAATCAACTACAGTGTATCTTTCTGTTACTTTAAGATAGATTACTGTGATACTTTGTTATGTTCTCTTTTTTACCTTGAAAAAACGTATAAGCATATATGCTATTTTATTTTACACAGTTTGTTACAATAAATCTTTTACTTGCTACATGTACCAGCTAGCGCCCAGTACTATATTTCTTTTAGAACAAAAATATGACTGTCCGAAGATTGTTACAAGAATCAGGGGCGGAACTACCAGTGATGCAACAGGTGCAATGGCATCGGGACCCATGCTGATACAAGGGCCCACACAACCGTCATCACTGCACCGTCGAAGCTTCCCACTGGGTTACCTGGGATATCATCAGGGCCAGAGCTTTCAGAGGAACCTTAAACAAAGTCACTTGTCTAAGTCGACCATAACAATAGGAGTGCGCATTCAAGCTCTAGGCGCTCTGTAGCGCAGATCCTTGCGTACAGAAGGCAATGCTTTATTCAAGGGGATCCATATGACAGGCTGTGCCATACCCTCCACATGCTTAAACCCCACAAAGGGGGGCAGGGATAGGCATGCTAAATAGGCACTGTGGGCAGCATTGGGCATTCCATCTGGATGTGCGTGCAGACAGAATGCAGATCCGTGTGGATCACTTAAGGCAGGGGTGGCCCATCTGTGGCACTTTAAACTCTGGTGTGCTCTCCCGGACTGCAGCTGTAAACCAGAGATCTCCTTCTATGTGCAATACTATTTAATAGCATTGCACATAGGAAGAGAGCTCCAATTTACAGCTGCTGTCCAGGAGACGCAGCAGCTGGTCAGGGATCTCTAATACCCCGTTCACACTGAGCCAAAAACCCGGGATATGGCAGGGGCAAGCCCAAACAACCCGGGTCGAGGCTCAGTGTGAACGGTCACACCTGCCGCGACCCGGGTCGAGAGACCCGGGAATCAGACATGGGTTTTAACAAGGGTTATTCCCGTGTCTGACCCGTGTCGCCGGCAGTGTGAACGGTGCGACTCGGGTTTTTT
>WWET01003986.1:63695-88655 GCA_011038615.1 Limnodynastes dumerilii | reverse complement strand
TCATGATCTTCTATCTTTAAAATAAAAGTCAGAGAATTAGTTACAAATATGTGCAGACATGTGTTTCAGCCACCTGCCCCTTACAAGGCTTCTCTGTTAGGTGGGAGGTCCCCAAGTCTCCAAAACAGCCACTCTGAGACAGTGTGTTTTAAAGCGTGTCTGGGATGGCAGCTGCGAGGGGGTGCTGTCTCAGAGTGGCTGTTTTGGAGACTTTGGGACCTCAGCAAGAGGTGAGCTCTCAGTTTAGATAGATATTTGATATGTAACCCACAATTGGGACTCTAAAGTTTAGAGTTAGGACCACCTAACAGAGAAGCCTTGTAAGTGGCAGGTGGCTTAAACACATGTCTACAGAGAACTAATTCTCTGACTTTTATTTTAAAGATAAAAGATCATGATTAGTTACTGGGTAATGGCTAGAGTGCCAGGCCACGTTTAGTTTTTTGTGCAAATTCCCCATGCTTTGGGCACCTGAAGTATAAATTGCCTTACAAACTGATCTGAAGCAACCTCTATATTGGAAGTGTGTGTGTGTGTGTGTGTGTGTGTGTATGTATACAGACATGTACATTTATAGATATAGATATTTTTAATATTAGTAACTTACAGCATATAGGCAGTGAAGGACATCAATAAATCCACATATATAAATTATATAGTGGCAGCAATAGATGACACAGACCAAAATAGGACATACCGAATAACACAATATACAGAGAGAATTTTTATGGGAATTTTTAGAGGGATTTTTTTTTTGTCAATGGTCTAATTCTATTGAGTAATTTAAGCCATTTGGGAATAGTGTATCTAGTTTAAAAATCCAATATGACTCTCTTTTGCAGAGTAGGGAAAATCTATCTCCTTCTCTTTTACATTCTTGATCATTTCAATTCCCTTGACTGTGACACATTTTGTGTTTCCACTATGAAATTGTTTATGTGTTTGGACAGAGAGTGTGACTTATTATTTTTTTTATAATATTTCTTCTATGCTCCAAAAATCTTATACAGAGCTGCCTTGTGGTACGACCCACATACATCATGCCACAATTACATGTGATGAGGTATATCACATAGCAACTCTTGCAGTTAATATAACTTGTAATATTATATATTCTGCCATCCATCCCCCCAAATGTCAAATGATTTGGGTCTAAGTAGTTACATGTGATACACTGTGATCTGCCACATTTATAGAAACCAATTAGTTTATTTGATAGCCACTGGTATGGTGTTCTTTCTTAAGGTGGCTCTTGACCAAAAAACTCTTCAGATTATTGGCTTTTCTGTAAATAGTCTTGGGTTTAGCCCACCCAGACTTCTTCAGGACAGAGTCATATTCTAATATTTTAACATTATTGTTGATGATTTATTTCTAAATTCATGTGAGCATGAGTTGAATTGGGTAATAAATATAAATTCTTCTTGCCTACTCCTTTCATCCTTAGTTTTTTACACAATGTATATTTTCTATCTGTTGACATTGCTTCCTGAAAAGCTCTTTTGACTATCAATGAGGGATAATGTTGAAGCAGGAAATATTCCTTGAGAGAGTTACCTTGTGCTCTGTAATCCTCTAGCAAAGAACAGTTTCTCCTCAAACGAATAAACTGTCCTTTAGGGATGTTTTGTTTCCACTGCTGTTGATGACAGCTGTTGAAATGTAAGAACTGGCTATTGTCTACCTCCTTCTTGTAATTCCTAGTGCAAATTGAACCATTGTGAATGAAAACAGTTATATCTAAAAAATTCATCTCAAGTGGACTGACAGTATGTGTGAAATTGAGACCATAAGAATTGGAATTTAAGTGCTCTAAAAATAAAGTGCCTGAAGAAATATCCCCATACAAATAAAGAATAAATCATCAATATAGCAACCGTATGTGACCAGGTTCACCCCGAATGGGCCTTGCCAAATTAGTTCTTCCTCTAGTTGGCCCATATATTAAATGGCATAACTCGGGGTGAACCTGGTCCCCATAGCGGTCCCCTTTTGCTGTAAATAAAAACACCTGTGAAAAATGAAAAAATTATTATGTAAAATGAAAGCTATGGCCTGAACTAGGAAAGTTCTAAGTGCATCAAAAATATCGGGATCATTGTGTAAAGTAGTGCCTATAACCTTAATACCTTTATCGTGTGGGATGTTTGAGTACAATGACTCGACGTTGCAGGTTACAAGAAGAAGGTCATCTAACCAAACTATATCTGTGTCATCTATGGCTTCCAATATATCTCATATATGTGGATAGCATATCCTATTCTCTGTGGCGCAACATAAGATCCATCTACCCTTTCTGACACCACTGCGAGACACATCACGCTGTCAAGGAAGGAGTAACTCTCTCCGGTGCGCACAATACACTTCTGGCTGGAAGCCACAGCTGACAGAGGCACCATCATTGGCGGCAATCATTTGCACTCCTCATGGTCTGTCGGTAACTATACCACCTCTGTTCAAGTCTATAAGACTATCCATCTAGTTGCACCTACAGCACTCCTCTGACAACTATATCAGAAGTATTTATTTCATGCTGATACATTATACTGTATATTTATTGTGTCAAGTTACAGACGCTTTGCCACTTAGGGATTTGATTGACATCTCTGTGCAATACTCTACTTAGGATTGGTTTTAATCTTGTCCATCTGCATTAGTTCTTTTGGACCTTGTCTGGATATCATATCCCTCTGAATGCTCCATTCCACAGCTAAAAAATTTTACATTTGACTTTTATCTAGACCAGAATTGGACAAACTTATTGTTTCCCCACAATCGCAAGGTGCAAAATTATAAAAGCGGTCACCAAAATTTTATATTTATATATTCCTTTTATTTTGATGTTATTCTTAATTGTTATATAATTAATGGTGTTTTTATCATTATCTATTACTAGTAAATATCTGTAATAAATAACATTCTACGAGCGCTTCTTATTTTCATTCCTTTCAATTCTCTTTAGTACACTGCTCAAAAAAATAAAGGGAACACTAAAATAACACATCCTAGATCTGAATGAATGAAATATTCTTATTAAATACTTTGTTCTTTACATAGTTGAATGTGCTGACAACAAAATCACACAAAAATTATCAATGGAAATCAAATTTATTAACCCATGGAGGTCTGGATTTGGAGTCACCCTCAAAATTAAAGTGGTTCTGTAGGTGGTGAGCACAGACCACTTCTCAGTTCCTATGCTTTCTGGCTGATGTTTTGGTCACTTTTGAATGCTGGCGGTGCTTTCACTCTAGTGGTAGCATGAGACGAAGTCTACAACCCACACAAGTGGCTCAGATAGTGCAGCTCATCCAGGATGGCACATCAATGCGAGCTGTGGCAAGAAGGTTTGCTGTGTCTGTCAGCGTAGTGTCCAGAGCATGGAGGCGCTACCAGGAGACAGGCCAGTACATCAGGAGACGTGGAGGAGGCGGTAGGAGGGCAACAACCCAGCAGCAGGACTGCTACCTCCGCCTTTGTGCAAGGAGGAACAGGAGGAGCACTGCCAGAGCCCTGCAAAATGACTGCTAGAGCCCTGCAGTGTATATTAGAGGTCTGTGCTGCATACACATTGTATTGCTCCAGTGCAGCAGCCATACAATTAAGCCCCATACTAAGAATGCTGTTTGTGCGTTTGAGGTGGGTGTCGATATGTCGCATGAAGACATTTTGCTTCACCATGAAGTGCCTCTGGTTCCATTCCATCCATTCAAGCCTTTGGGCCATAAGATGTATTGGATCTTTATTGCTTTCTCCTGGGGGTGAATGCTAAACAAGTGGTGTTAGCTGATTTGGAGGTGAGCTTTGATCCAACATAACATAATCCTCCTCTTCTTCATCCCTTACAGGTAAATTGTTATCCTCAGGATCAACAGGGCATCGTGATAGACCTGTGTTACAAAATGGTAAGTATATATGTTTTTAAAGAACCATTATTGTGATTTGTGATAAAATGTAAAAACTTACCTGCATGTGCATCAGGTGAGATGTACACAGTAGATGAACATGGAGGAGGAGGAGGAGTGGATACATGATGAACCAGAGGTCTGGTAACTCCAGTTGCTCCAATTAAGAAGATGTAAAGAATGGCATTGTTTATTAACTTTACCAAATATAACATTATGAACAACATATATTACAACAGATTACACTCACCGGCCTGTTCATCATGGGAAGGATGCAAAATGACATGGAGGTGTTACACGAGGAGGAGACGAGGATCGTCGAGGAGGAAAGGTGACAGGAAAAGAACCTATGAGCAAGACATATTTGCATAAATTTCATAGGCCACATTGCATCAGCTGTGTCCAAATACAAGTGTGGATTGTGCCCATAATAAACAATCAGATTTTTTTGGGCACTTTTAAATAACATAGTTCCATATATAACCTGTAATGAGATTGTTTGGTAGGGCATACATCTCCATTTGTGAACTTTATGACCACAGCAATACAATGACATCCATAGCCATACAAAAAAAAATTCTATTCATACAGGTTTCACTCAATATCATCTTCGTGTTGTCCATGTGATGACAATGATGCAGCAGACCGTCAAGGAGGAGGAAAAGTTGCAGAAGAAGTTCTCTGTCTAGGAGGTGAAGAACAACGAGGCTGAGGAGCGCTGATGCCACTTGCGCCTATTTGGAAACATTACAGCAAACATAACTTTCATGAATGTCAAATGTTTAAAATAAAAATTCACATGTTTTAAAACAAAACAAAACTCATGTTATTTGTTCACCACACAAGAAATGAACATCAAAATAAAGAAAAAATAAATAAATAAATAAACATTTTAACACTGCAAACAGGATTAACATATCTTCCTGAGGGTCATCGGTATCATGTACATTGACACCAGAAATAAGTTCTTCAGAAATAATTTGGCAAAGGTTCTCCTCGTATCTGGTATATTCAATTTGAGTGGGCGAACCCCCACCATTGCATCTTGCATGTCTATGCTCCTCTCCCATTTTTGTCTTGAGCCTCCTTTTTAAATCAGAAAATATTTTTGTGCAATTGTCCTCACTCCTAAAATGACTAACAGCATTCACAGCATCAACATCTTTGTAGTGAAAGAGGTTCTACTGGCATCTGAACCAAGTTGTTGGTACACTGGTATGATGGCTACTACCAAGGCACAATTTCCTGAGAGAGTAAAGTGGACGTTACGTCGAGATTTTGTACGTAACGTCCTGTGACCCTGAGCCATGTTAATCCTCCCCAGAATTCTCAGGCTCTTGTCTTGACATTTTAACACTAAAGTATAAAATGGAAAAAAAAAATTAAAATATACACACAATATAAGCCACTCTTTACATTTTAAATTAAATAAGTAATACTTGTACAAAGTTAACTGACATTTAATTAACAAAATACAACATATAATAAAGCAAGTTAAACAGTTTTAAATGTACTTACAATTAGGCAAAGAGAGAAAGTTTTCAATCAAAATCACTGTCTGTAGTCCCAAAATGGCTGATAACAGCAGCAGACAAGCAAACTCCAAACTCACAGCACCTAATAAGGAAGTGATCAGCATTTAAATAGTGTTCTGTGTGAAGTCTCATAATTTTTAGCGTAACACCGGCGCTTTTAAAGCAAACTCTGGAGATTTACATTGAAACAATCGTTTTACCATACATACAATTACATTCATACAAATCGCAGGAAAAAATCGCCGGACATCGTCATTCAAAATCGCCTTGCATTTAAAATTTTAAAAAAGCAATGTGCGGCATGCTATTAACCCTTAGCATTCTGACGTATATAGTACTAGAAGGCACAGTATGCCCATGTGTTGCAGGGCATGCTGTGCCTTTTAGAACTATAAGCATCAACATTCCAAGTGTTAATGGCAAGCTGTGCCTTGACTGATCTGTCCTATGAGAATGTTCCATAAAAATATTAATAGTGTGTCCCCGACTCCCCAATATACTGTAAATACTACCTACATAGTTGCCCCTTAACTGGAAGTGCCCCATTAAATGTTAATTAAATAGTATTGCCCCGATAGTTGTGGATGAAATATTATTGGCCCGATAGTTGTGAATTAAATAAAAGTGCCCTGATAGATGAGAATAAAATAGTATTGCCCCGATAGATGAGAATAAAATAGTATTGCCCCGATAGATGTAAATGTAAATAGAATTGCCCCAATAGTTGTCCTTATGGTATAATATGAGCCATATACTGTTTATTAATTAATATTTAAAAAGTGTCCCATAAAAAAAAAATATTTAAAATAAAATATTAATACTTAAATTTTAGATGTTATCAATCTTCCGGAGAGTTGCTTGAAGACATCTGAAGCTTGCTGAAGAATCTTCCTTCTTGAACCGGTGCAATGGTGAAGGCTGGTCCAGCTCCTTTGGGGTTCCGTTGTTCCGTTGCATTCCCCGCTTAGAAATTCTGATTTCTGAAATAGGGACATCCGAAAGTTACTTTTCGAATGTCCCTATTTCGAATACCACCCGCTTTATAATTTTTTTTCAGAATGGGTGAGTATGCCAATCGGCATACTTCACCCATTCTAATTCAGAAACACTGCTGCCGCCGTTATCCCGCTACCGCCGCTACCACAGGACTGCAGGGAAAGGTGAGTAACCTCTTTAAAACTGCATATATGCAATCTACGTAACGAAACAATACGTGGATTACGTAAAATAGTTTTGTGCCTTATGGTCATAACTACAAGTACCACTCTGCCTAAGAAGCATAATCCTTTTGTGTTAGGGGATAACCATTTATAAGCTTTTCTCCCTCAAATATAATACACATCTTCTGGGAGGATAAAAGGTACATTATGATACAGTACAAAATTACAGAACTCTCCAATAAAACTTCCTCTACCTCAAGCTTTCATCTGTGATACACAAGTTTCTTCTTGTATTATCTGTTGGTAGTACTCATGATGTACCTTTCCCACTGCTATTTTTGTTGACCCACCAACCATATGATGAATGCCTTTTCGACCTTTGATGTCTTGTCCAAATTTAGTGAATATAGTCTGATATCTAAGAGTAGATTATCGTCTGATTAGACCACACAGTTTCAAAATACCCAAGTTGCATGTGTCCTGTGAAGATGATACACAACAAAGATTTATCTGTTGAATATTGCCAAAGTTTAAAACTAGGGGATCCAGAAGAGTTATATCTTTCCCCAGTGGGCTTCCCACCCCTTAACTTAAGTACCTCCATTTATTTAGAGTTACTGGAACCAGAACTATGTTGTCTTGTTTATGTAACACATGGGAGCACACTCAACATTTGTTTTGGTTCAAGACCTTTCCCACTAATATATGATAGTGATCTAAGGGACATCAGGTGGTGGATAGATTTAGTAAAATGGCTCACTTCGTCCCCTCACGCGGCCTTCCCAGCGCTCAGACTTTGATGAGTCTTTTTGTCAAGCACATATTTAGTCTCCATATTTAGGGCTTCTGGAAGAGATCATCTCAGACAGGGAATAGCAGCATTCTGGAGGTCTTTTTGCAAGGCTATGGGCATTAAAATTAATCTGTCTTCAGGATACCACCCACAGTCTAACGGCCAAACTGAGAGAGTAAATCAATCATTGGAGCAATTTATTCATTGCTATTCTACGAAGCATAAAGACAGCTAGTCAGTAGACAGTCATTGGGCGGAATTCGCCTACAACAATGCCTTCCATTCCTCCAACTCTGTTTCTCCTTTCTGTACCTACGGGTTCCACCTCAGAGCCAATTCATTACGATCCACTACCACCACCACCACTTCCCCTGGGAAAAGGGTGACAGTTAGGAGGCTGAAGATCCTTTGGAGACAGGTCAATCGTTGCCTCCATCATACGGCTTTCAGAACTAAGGTCAAGGAAGACCAGCATTGTGCCAGGTGTTCTTTCAGAGTGGGCGATAAGGTTACTTATACCTTATCGTCCTTTATATTGGTCCATTCTCTCTCATCCAGAGAATTAATTGAGTGGCCTTAAGATTGAACATTCCACGAACTTTCAAAATTCCTAACTCCTTTCACTCCTCTCTTTTAAAACCTTGTAAAATGTAGAAATTTTGACTCCAGGGCACATTTAAATACCAATCGTCACCTTTACCACTCATTATATGTGCAGATGGTCTGTGATGCTAATAGTGTTTTGTGTGAAGTCACGATTTTTGACATAATACCGGAGATTTTAAAACAAACTCTGGAGATTTACTGTGAAACAAGCATTTTCTTATACATACCATTACATTCATAGAAATCGCAGGCAACTCCGGAGATTTAAATCTCTGGAAAAAAATCTCTGGACATCTCCAGAGTTTGAAAATCGCCATGCAAAAACGCCCCTTATGAAAAAATCTCCACTCAACTCTGGAGATGTATGGAAATTTTTTGGGGAAATTTAAATCTCCCCTTAGTAAATGAGGCCCCTGATCTTCTCTACCCTTTTACCATATCCAGAACAAAGAAAATACAGAAAAAGTGCTTGAAGTATATTCAGAAAATGATTTATTAAATTCTCAATAAAACCACAATATACATAATAAAACAGCACAAACAATATTATACTAAAGCAATTAAACTCGACCCCTGAGAGCAGTTGTTGATCAGCTAAGCTGTATGTAATCTATGGTGGCCTTTGACTATCTTAATATTGCAACAAATGTTATAGTACTCACCAGCAAGTGAACAGCAAAGGAGTAGCAATTATCATTATGGCACTAAGTATCTGTGAGGATACCACTTTCACCTGGCCCAGTTACTATGCCAGAAACACTTACTGGGTATCTCCTAGAGTTCTTCTAATCACTCAGGCAAACGCAGTTATAAAAACACAACAGAACTTTATTATAAAACATGAACACAACACTAAATCCTATGCTTACACAGAAATCAATACCAGGCAGTAACCACAGTACCTGTCCCGTTCCCCCCCACCAGTCTAAGTAGCTTTATCACCTGACTCTCAGCAACTGTCCTCAAGGCCACAAATACTTCCCTCTGACGGCACTGCAATGCCCTGGCAGGGTCTCCTCCCAAGGTCCAAATATCCAGGTAGTCACAATGAAGATGCAGCGTGTTACCCGGATAAATGTCTTGAAGGTCCCGGCCGCTCGGCCAATGCTCTACCCCTCTCCAGGGAGGGAAGTCTGTGGAAGGTCCTTGTTACTCCTCAGGACTCTCAGAGCTGGCAGAGGTCTCACCTCACAGCCAGCCTGAAGCAGCGTCCTCAGCACCTCTGGGTCCTGGCAGAGGTCGTACCTCACAGCCAGCCTGCAACCCAATCTCCCCACCCAAAGACCCCTCTCTGCCTTTTTACCTGGGACACACCTCCGGGCGCTAAAGACGGCCCCTCATAGTTCTAGCAGAGGTGACTGGAGAATCAATAGCTAAGTGACAGCTGCCCATCAATGTCTATTACATTATCCAGCCCCTATACTCTGTCCAGAGTTGAGGACCCCCTGCAGTTTTGGCTCCATGAAGTCTAACTCAGGGCTAGGGAAAAGTCTTTGAGGTAGATAACCCTTGCCCTCATTTAGATGTGTGATAAGGAGCAGTCACTCCCAGACTTAACCCCTTCCAGTCATTTGTGACGTCACACACCTCCAGTTTCCTGTGGAGGGGGGAGAGTGACCCCCCTGGTCTCTTCCTGTCCTCTGTAGTCAGGGATGACCCTATATTGGGTTCCTGCCCCCCACCACATATCACTAAATTAGCTCATATCAGGGGCCTCATTCATTAAGCTCAATTTGAGCTAAATCGCCTCAAATCGCATAATTTGAGCTTAAAAAATCGCTGATCAGTATTCATTAAGCTCAAAATCGTGTTATTTGAGTGTGATTTCAAAGCGCCATGGCAAACATTGCTGGACAGAAATCGTCCAGATGTTTGCCATGTAAGAGATTGGAAAAAAAAATTGCCCTATTCACTAAAGGCGATTTGAACAAATCGCCTTTAGTGTGATTTGAAATCACCAAAAAACAAATCGCAGCCAGAGAGGTGCTATTTGCGGGTGATGTGCCTTCCCTGACCATCAAAAACACATGTCAATAGACTTGACATGTGTTTTTGTGTGTTAAAAATCTAAGTACTGCATGGCTGAAAGCCTTAGCCATGCTGTACTGATAGTGTAAATGTTTAATGCAGAGCCTTGTAGTTCTAAGTATGCATGTAAAAAATAAATATTCCCTAACTAACAATGTTCCCTACTGTGTGCACTTACCTCCGGTGGTCATCTCTCCTATTATAAGTGTAATGTGTGCAGTGTGTGTGTGGTAATAAAATTAATAAAAGGTTTGGGCACTTACTGTTTGATGTCATCATCTTGGGAAGCATTCTTTTCTTCATTGTAGTCTGTGTTCTTCTGGGTTCAACTTGCTTGAAGTGTCTGCTCCGGTTCTCTGGATCTTCTCCAGGGAGCAGTGTTTTATATAAGAGATGACGTCAGTTACAGTGGGGGCTGACGTCATCTCTTCTATAAAACACTGCTCCCTAGTGACCTATTTGTCATTAGGAGCAGCCCGGATGAAGAACAGGAGGTTCCCAACGTCGTGGCAACAGGAGAAGATCCAGAGATCCGGAGCAGACACTTCAAGCAAGCTGAACCCAGAAGAACATAGACTACAATGAAGAAAAGAACGTTTCCCAAGATGATGACATCAAACGGTGAGTGCCCAAACCTTTGATTAATTTTAATACAACACACACTATATTACATTACACTTAGATTAGGAGAGATGACCACCGGAGGTAAGTGCACACAGTAGGGAACATTGTTAGTTAGGGAATATTTATTTTTTACATGCATACTTAGTGTAAATGTTTAATGTATGTTTATTGGTGAATGTACTTTTTTTTTAACATACACTACACGCAGCCATGCATGGTTAGAAGCCTAACCATGCTGCCGCTGATATTATTACAAGGCTAATCAATCCTGAGCCTTGTAGTTCTATCAGTACAGCATGGCTAAGGCTTTCAACCATGCTGCACTTAGGTTTTTTTTACAATCTCACGCGACGCTGCGATTTATTAAAGGGCTAATCATGGTGGTTTTCCATTGAAAATCACCGCGATTTTGTCACACGCGGCAGCCACAGCCTATCACTGGTCTTCAGCCTCTATTTAAGGCAAGAGCACCTGTTGCTCCTTGCCGATTATAGCTTTTTGCTGGCATCTCTCTCTCTCTCTCTACTCCTAGTCTTTGGTCTGTTTATTCTCCTGATTCCTGAGTGCCCCAGTTCAGTCCTTGCCCACTACCTAGCCTTATTCCTCAGTGTCTCCAATTCCCTCTCTCTCACCTTATTGTTCAGTCCCTCTTTGTATGTACCTAGCCTCTCCTGTCTAACTGTTCCTGTTAACCCCTTGTGGGTTTCCGCTGTCTGCTTGTGTGAGTGATTGCCCTGGTTTGTTTAGTGCGTCCTGTCTGTCCCGTCAATCCCTTCTTGTCTACTGTGTTCGTTTAGTGTTTGGTGTAGTTTTGTCTTGGTGCAGTTCCTTCTGACCGGCCTATTTCCCACTGCTTACTCTTTCTCTCCTTTACTATCTTTATACTCCGACTTTGTTCTTCTGCTCTTCTCCCGGGTATTCTCTCTGGGTTTTATCCTGATGGGTTCCTATCAGCTCCAGTCTATCCCCACCATCAGGGGCTCTAGCAAAAACAAGGTCCGATCTCAGGCTCTACATCCTGGTGAGTTGCTCGTTCCTTTCCTTTCTTACTCTCTGGTCACCCCGGTTCTCACCTAGGTAATTCCAGGGTACCATAACATTATAATCGGCCATACCGCCAGCCGTCATGGAGTCGGCTACTGCGGAAGCAATCAACGCATTAATTTCCCAGATGTCCCACCTGACTCAAGTGGTGCAGACTCTCACCTCCCAAGTGAAATCGCAGGAGGGCGCCATTACTAACCTGCATCCGGTCTGCAAGTCGGGCAACCTCCAGCACCTGAACCCTCGGTTCCGCCAACAGACATTAAGGTTTCCTTGCCAGATCATTTCGCCGGGGACCAAAACATGTTCCAGCAATTCAAAAACAGTTGCTTGCTATATTTCCAATTGCGGCCTAACACCTCGGGGAACGAGCAACAGCATGTTGGACTTATCATTTCCCTTCTCCAGGGAGATCCCCAGACTTGGGCTTTCAGTTTACCGCAAAGCCATCCGGCCCGGTCGAATGTGGAGGCTTTCTTTAATGCATTAGGTCTTATCTACAATGATCCTGACCGAGTAGCGTCTGCCGAATCCAAGATCCGCTCAATTCGCCAAGGTCGACGTTCAGCCAAAGATTATGCCACTGAATTCCGTTGCTGTGCAAATGACTGCAGTTGGAATGATCCGTCACTACGCAGTCAATTTAGAGTGGGTCTCTCAGAACAACTCAAAGACGCCTTGGTACAATATCCGGCACCGGCAACCCTTGAGGACGTAATGCTATTGGCTATCAAGGTTGATCGTCGTCTCCGGGAGCGTCGGTCAGAGCGGGACTCTCTTCCAAGCTCATCTTCAGTTTTCACCCCTCCAATGGTACCGGATGAAGAAGAGCCAATGCAGCTTGGATCCTACAGGCTCCCCAGACACGAACAAAATCGTCGCCGGGCTATGGGCCTATGTATGTATTGCGGTACCAGGGGGCATATGGCTGAACGGTGCCAGAACAAACCCTCGTCGGCAGGAAACGCCTGAACCAGACAGATAGGGAGGAGGTCCGTCTGGGAGTACAGTTAATTTCCTTCCGGAATTCTCTGATCATTCCATCTCCTCCCGGAATTCTCTGATTGTTCCTGCTCGATTGAGGACCAGTACCTGCAGTTTCGATCTTTCCGCATTTATTTATAGCGGAGCAGCCGGGAACTTTCTTGACTACAACTTGGCTTGGAAGATGAAATTCCCTCTGAAGAATCTTGAAAGCCAGATCGTGGCCTGTGGTCTTGACGGCCAACCCCTGTCCGGAGGCCGAGTTAACCAAGTCACTCTACCCGTTGAGCTTACCATTGGAGCATGCCACTCTGAAGTTATTGAATTTCTGCTCATCCAGTGTCCATCAGCTCCTTTAATCCTCGGGCATCCATGGCTGTCACAGCATAACCCTCAGATCGACTGATCCACAGGAGAAATTATTCGTTGGAGCGATTCCTGCTCAACCACCTGTCTGAAGCTTCCTTTACGTTGCACCCCTCTTACAGATTTAAAGCTTCCTCCTCAATATTCCTCCTTTTCTGACGTTTTCTCCAAAGAATCTGCTGACGCCCTGCCTCCACACCGCCATAAACCTAATCCCCGGCAGCAAACTACCTTGTGGCAAATTGTTTTCCTTATCGTGACCTGAGACGGAAGCCATGAACGAGTACGTCAAGGAGAATCTAGCGAAGGTGTTCATATGGCCATCCAAGTCCCCTATGGGGCAGGATTCTTCTTCGTTAAGAAAAAGGATGGGTCTCTTAGACCTTGCATCGATTATCGAGGCCTGAATAAGATCACAGTGCGCAATTCTTATCCTCTACCTTTAATCTCTGATCTGTTTGACCAGTTGAAGGAGGCAGTAATTTATTCCAAGATTGACCTCAGAGGAGCATACAATCTTATCCATATTCGAGAGAGGGATGAGTGGAAAACTGCATTCAATACCCACACTGGTCACTACGAATACCTGGTAATGCCTTTTGGCTTGTGCAACGTTCCAGCAGTCTTCCAAGATCTAATCAACGATGTTCTTCAAGACTTTATAGGCAGCTTCGTAGTGGTCTGCTTAGACGACATTCTCATTTATTCCCCCTCTCTAGAGCTTCACAGGACACACGTTCAGCAAGTCCTTGCACGTTTGTGAGAGAATCGTCTCTTTGCCAAAGCAGAAAAATGCGAATTTGAAGTCTCTGAGGTAACCTTTTTGGGGTACAGCATTTCTCCCAAAGGTTTTAAGATGGACCCCGAGAAAGTCAGAGCTATTCTTGATTGGAAACAACCTGCAGATCTGAAAGCAGTACAACGCTTTATGGGGTTTTCTAACTATTACCGAAGATTCGTCAGAAACTTCTCGATTCTTATTTCCTCTATCTCGGACCTGACCAAAAAAGGGGCTGACACCAAAAATTGGTCACCACAGGCGGAAGACGCATTCAGGCGTTTAAAGGTTGAATTCACCACAGCGCCAGCCTTGAAGCATCCCCGTCCGGATCTACCCTTCATACTCGAAGTGGATGCCTCCGACGTTGGAGCAGGAGCCATGTTGTCTCAAACAGATCCAACAGATTCAAAACTACATCCCTGTGCCTTTTTCTCCAGAAAATTTTCTACTGCGGAGAAGAATTATGACATGGCAACAGGGAGCTCCTGGCCATCAAAATGGCTTTTGAAGAGTGGAGGCATTGGTTGGAGGGGGCTCTCCATGAAATTACGGTCCTCACTGACCACAAGAACCTGGCATTCATTGAATCAGCCAAACGTCTCAATTCCAGACAGGCCAGGTGGGCCTTGTTCTTCACCCGTTCCGTTTCACCATCACCTACCGTCCAGGATCTCTGAATAAGAAGGCGGACGCCTTATCCAGATCTTTTCTCCCCAAACATACCCCCTCCTCCACCCCATTACCCATCATTCCAAAATTCTTCATAATCGCTGGACTCACTTGTGATCTTCAGGAGATTCTCCAGCAACTTCAAACTCAGGCTCCTCTCCAGAGACCCCCGAATCGTTTTTTTGTTAGTGAGAATTTAAGGAAAACGGTCATGCTGGAGCCCCATGCTGGGAGAATGGCTGGTCATCCTGGGGTGATGAAGACCCTGAATCTTCTGTCTCGAGTAGTTTGGTGGCCTTCCATGACTCTAGACGTTAAAGAAATTCATCGCAGCCTGTACGGTTTGTGCCATCAATAAATCCCCTCGTACTAGGCCCATTGGACCCTTACAGCCGCTGTTCATTCCCAAAAGACCCTGGACCCATCTCTCCATGAATTTCGTCACTGACCTCCCAAGATCTAATGGGTAATCATTGATCGGTTTCACGACCATATGGGTAATTGTCAATTGGTTCAGCAAAATGGCACACTTTGTTCCCTTGTCTGGTCTTCCGTCTGCCAAAACCTTATCTAACCTCTTCATTCAACACGTTTTAAGATTCCATGGTACTCCTGAAAATATTGTCTCTGATCAAGGCCCTCAATTCGTAGCTCATTTCTGGAAAGCCTTCTGCAAACTTCTTGGAATCAACATAAGCCTCTCATCAGGGTATCATCCCCAAACCAATGGGCAAACTGAGCGAGTCAACCAGGTGCTGGAACAATACCTACGTTGCTACTCGTCCAGACTCCAAGATGATTGGTCTCAGAACTTACCTTGGGCAGAGTTCTCCTACAATAACTCCCTCCACTCAGCTACGGGTGTCTCTCCTTTCTGGTGTGTGTGGGGCTACCATCCTCGAGCAGGTCCCTTATCTTCTATTAATCCTTCTACTTGTCCCGAGATTCAAGACACCCCCAAACATCTTAAAATAATGTGGAAGAAAGTCAAAGCTTCTCTCCATCAAGCCGGTTTACGTGCCAAAACTCCTCTCTGACCGTCATAGACAACCATGTCATTTCAAGGTGGGACAAAAAGTCTGGCTCTCTACCAAAAATCTGCAAACACGTCAACCTTCTGAAACTGGGGCCTCGATTCATTGGTCCCTTTTTAATCATCAAAAAAGTCAATCCTGTCGCCTTCAAAATAAAACTCCCCCGGAATCTGAGAGTACCTAACACCTTCCACTCTTCCCTGCTAAAACCTTGTCAGAGGTCCAGCAGATTCGGTTCCACTCCTCATTCCAATCCACCTCCACTCCTGCTGGATGGACAGGAAGAATACGAGGTAGAGGCCATCATGGACTCTAAAATGGTTCGAGGTTCTCTCTTTAACTTAATCCATTGGAAAGGTTATGGACCTGAAGAGAGAGAATGGGTTTCGGCCAGAAATATTCATGCGGACACTCTCATCAAGAACTTTCATAATAGATTCCCCAGTAAACCCAGGCCTAGGGGTCTGTTAACCCCTCATCAAGGGGGAAGGGGTGTACTGTCACATGCGGCAGCCACAGCCTATCACTGGTCTTCAGCCTCTATTTAAGGCAAGAGCACCTGTTGCTCCTTGCCGATTATAGCTTTTTGCTGGCATCTTTCTCTCTCTCCCACTGTTTATTCTCCTGACTCCTGAGTGCCCCAGTTCAGTCCTTGCCCAGTACCTAGCCTTATTCCTCAGTGTCTCCCATTCCCTCTCTCTCACCTTATTGTTCAGTCCCTCTTTGTATGTACCTAGCCTCTCCTGTCTAACTGTTCCTGTTAACCCCTTGTGGGTTTCTGCTGTCTGCTTATGTGAATGATTGCCCTGGTTTGTTTAGTGTGTCCTGTCTGTCCCGTCAGTCCCTTCTTGTATACTGTGTTCGTTTAGTGTTTGGTGTAGTTTTGTCACGTGCAGTTCCTTCTGACCGGCCTATTTCCCACTGCTTACTCTTTCTCTCCTTTACTATCTTTATACTCCGACTTTGTTATTCTGCTCTTCTCCTGGGTATTCTCTCTGGGTTGTATCCTGACGGGTTCCTATCAGCTCCAGTCTATCCCCACCATCAGGGGCTCTAGCGAAAACAAGGTCCGATCTCAGGCTCTACATCCTGGTGAGTTGCTCATCCCTTTCCTTTCTTACTCTCTGGTCACCCTGGTTCTCACCAAGGTAATTCCAGGTTACCATAACAGATTTAGCCCTTTACAAATCGCACAACATCGCCTGAGATTGGAAAAATTGCGGCAAAATCTTTCTTTAATGAATCCCGCGATTTTTTGAAAAAAATCGCGGCAATATCACTGCGATGTAATGCGATTTAAAATCACATAAAAAAATCGCCCTTAATGAATGAGGCCCCAGGAACGTATATTACAGTGTTTGCGCTGAATTCCCTGTGCTGATTAACTTATTTTTGGTATTTCTGGAATATTATAGCAGCATTCCATTTGACATAATAACTCTTTAATGATATTTAGACCAAACAATATAAGTAATAAACAACTTAAACTATGCCAATCAATCTTCTCAGAAGAGGATATGATAATGGAAAATAAGAAAGAAAAATGATTGATAATTTATTTTTGGGAAACAGAAAGAATTCTGATTAAAGAAACAAAGGCATGATGGGACATAGCCGACCTGGAGAAATATTTGAAAGTGGACCGCATTCCAAGGGGTTTAAGCCTTACAAAAAGCACAACCTTTGGAGAAGATGACAAGGAGTTTATGAAGACCTGGGATGGCATCCTACACGAATGTTCTAGGAGTCTGATAAAGTTAGTTATTAAAGAAAAAAACAAGGTTTTGCTATCCTGCAAAAAAGAATTTGAAGAAAAAAAAATTACCTTTGCTACTACAAGCAAAATGAATAAATTTTAAACATTCATAGACCTTAACAAATTTATAAAAAAATTCACTTTAAAAAAGACATTTTGCAAGAATGGATGCAGCGGTTATCAAGAATTATGAGGAGAATATCAATAAATCAGGATTCATTCTAGTAAATTCAGGTAAATTATACCCATTGGAATAAAAATGTAGTCAAATAGAAATGTATTATGAACTAGTAAAGGACTTTGAAACCTTGAGCACCAAACCCCGTGAACAGAACCTCACAAAGAATGAAAAAGCAGCATTGGAGACACTACAAAAAAAAGGTCTGGTATTTAAACAAGCTGATAAGGGAGGCGGCCTGGTCATACTGAATAGAACTGATTACGAGAAAGAGACATTGGGGGTACATCCAGAACTAAGTATGCTAGCAGGTGACGTAAAAACGCTGTTTTGTATGTACTGCACATGTGCACGTCAGATGTTACGCCACGTAACTCTGAACATACGTACCAGCATCGTATCAACAGCGTAACTACGAACAAGGAGGCATGATATCCACACGACAAAAATGCTTTGGAAGCAGGGTGAGGCATTTAAATCAAGCAGTCTGGCCATGCTTAGGCAGTTACGTATGTGCAACCTGTACGTACCTCAGTAGTTACGCTTTGAAAAGTTATGGTAGGGTTTGGCAAATGTAAAACGGCAGAAGTACGTACGACCGAGGGAATATGTTAGCCTAAATACGCTATGTCTTGAAACGTAATGAAACATAATGGAAACGTAGCTCTGGATCTGGCCCATTGAGACTACTGGAGGACAGGAAATCCTATCAAACACTAAAGAGTGACCCAACGGAACAATTTTCAGACATACTTAGAATTTTATTAGTGAAAGCCTTGAAACAAAAATAATCACCAAAGATGAGTATCAATTTCTTCATATTAATAGCTTCATTATCCCAATATTTTATCATTTGCTGAAAATACACAAAAAGTTGACCAACCCACCCAGAAGACCAATTGTAGTGGGAATAGGTTCCCTAACATCGAATATATATCAATATGTGGAGGTCTTTTTGAAGAAGTACATGAAGACTTTACTCTCATATGTAAAAGACACAACTGAAATTTTGTAACTTCTGGTGAGCATGGAATGGAAAGAAGATTTCCACTGGGTCATAGTGGATGTCCAGTCCCTCTACCCCTCGATACCACATGAAAAAGGGGTAGAATCAATAGAAGAATTTCTTGAAAAAGATACAGAATTAGAGGAGAATCACAGAATTTTTATTTTTCACTTGATCACCTTTATTTTAAAACATTAATATTACATTTTTAGAGATGTTTTATCTTCAAATATGTGGCACAGCGATGGGTGCAGTCATCGTACCAATCTTTGCCAACATGTATATGGGTAGCTGGGAAAGGAAATTTATTTACAAAGAGAACCCCTTTTTGCAATTTATACATTTATACAAGAGATATATTGATGATAATTTGGAAAGGTGATTTAGAGACGTTTCAGGCCTTCTTTACATGGACCTCATCTAATGATTACAATCTGAAATTTACCTACAAATTTTCAGATGAACAGGTGGAATACCTGGACTTAGAATTGAGGAATAATGAGATGACAGTGACAAAAAACATGTCACGGTTTGGGGATTTGGGGTCTCTGCACAGGGATCCCTAGGGCTGGGATGTTTGTGTTGGAAACTAGGACCTTTAATGTATTGCTTGCGCATTAGCAAAGTTCAGAAAAGTCACAAGAAGGCACATTAATAAAGAACAATTGGTTTATTTAAAAGATTATCAACAGTAAGGTAATGTCAAAGCTGAGCACTAGGAAGCGCTTAATTCCCTCTAGAGGAGGCCCACAGATACACAGTTCAAATGGTGGGGGAACAGACCTTAGATGTTTTGTAGAAGGACTGAACAGTAGAGATGTGATGATCTGCAGTGATACGATGAACACACAGCAGTGTATAGCAGAGTTGTGATAGTCTGCAGGGATTCAGTGAACTCACAGTGAAGTTTAGCAGAGATGCAATGACATTGAGAAAATAGCAAGGAGCCTGGAATACAAGGTATCCACAAGAGAACACAGGAACCAGTCACATTAGCAATGTGCACAGGTGGGCCTGTGCTGCATGTTTAAATAGGGAAGAGTAGATCTCCATTGGAAACAAGGTTTGGGCAGCACAGTTAATTGGAGATCCAGCCTCCAGACAACAGGTGTACTCCTTAACAGACAAGTGTAGCCTTATGGAACTTCAAGTCAGATAGGTCAAAGGAAACACTAGGGATTCTGAGCTAACTAGGCCTCAATGCAGAAACACAAGCAGACCGGACTCCAAAGTTAAGGAAATTAATGTTGTTGTAACACCTGTGATTTGTGATATAACAACTACATCAAACCTATTGACACTAACAGCTACCTGCACTTTAAAAGTAGACATCACAAAAAATGGAAGAAAAACATTCAGTTTTCTCAATTTTGCAGAATTACAAGGAATTGTACCCAGAAAGAAGAATGCAAGAGACAAATGGAGCAATTTGCAGGAAGATTTAAGGATAGGGATACCCCGAAGAACTGAAAGAACAAGCTGTCATGAGGACTAACGAACTAGATAGGGCAAATCTTTTGACATACAACAATATGCAGAAGAAAGAACAACCTGTATCATTCATCACGAAGTATAGCAGTTCAGAAAGGCCAATCTGGAATTCTTTAACCAAACATTGGGGTGTCCTTCTCATGGATCCCGTTTTAAAACCTTATCCCAGATAAACCAAGATTGATTTTTAGAAGGACAAGAAATGTTAAAGAAATGCACCAAGTAACCTAAAAAAGAAGGGAAAGAATGGTGTGGACAGAAGATTTTGGGGTCCTTCAGGTGTGGCCATTTTCTTATGTGTGCACACAAGGTAAAACTTTTAGAAATCAAGACTGAACAAAGGAGTTCAAAGTTAAACATTTCCTCAGCTGCAATAGGACATCGGTTATATACATGTTGGAGTGCCAGTGTGGCATAAAATATGTAGGCAAAACGAAAAGACCAATGAAGATGAGGATTCAAGAACATGTTCGAAACATTAAGAACAAAGTAGCAAGTCAGAACACAGTGTCAGAACACTTTAAGAAAACACACAAATCGGAAACCATGCACCTAGAAGTTACATTTCTGGAACATGCTGAATTGGGAGAAAGAGGGGGTGACTTGGCAAAAAGACTGGCACAAAGAAAGATGTTTTGGAAATAAACTCTCAACACACTGAAACCAAATGGACAGTTACAAAATTGCCCCCTTTCTGGACTGACTCATTTTATCATTATTATATTGTATTATTCTGTATTTAACAATCTGAAGTTCATATTTATGATATACCATAAGATCTTTATATTATTTTATAAGCACAGCACTTTAGATTCTCAATATATTCTGATAAAATATGGAGTAATTCAATTGAGAGTTCGATATACTAATTTTTATACACACAATGGTGAGTCTCCACTGTATTCTCTGATTTTAGCACTATTATTATCACTAACCCACTTTATAGAATGTTTTTCTGTAGTTCTTATAAATTTTATTGCAAAAACCCCCTTCACTAGTATTAACTCTAGAGCTAAAGTATTGTTTTATCTATAGGTTCAATAAGATTTTGTATAAATAGCATTCGTAACTCATGTTCCCTGTAAAGCGCTTATTTACGAATAAGTTGATGTCATGGTGAATATATGGGTGCTTTTAGTCAATATTAATTAACAACCAAGTTTTCCATTTACATACCCCCTTATATAGTGATTATTTTTATTTTATTTTTTTTAGCACAGAGCACTTCTCCCATTTTTATTAAAATCTCCAATTTTAACAATCACTATTGTACATTAGCCATAGGCCTTAATATACCATGAGTATAGAGCTATGCACTACTGGAAATTACCTATAATAAGGTACACTAGTGCCCATCTATTTAACTTACCGTCCAAACATTGAATAATGTGGCAACACTGTTCCCGATTACCCCTGCACTTTACTAAATAGCACTGAAGCACTTTTAGACACTGCACCATAATAAATGTACTAAGTTATTGTTTAATCGATATTTATTGCTTATCCCCATGTGGTTTTTGGATTGTAAGCACACAGCAGACCCAGACACCTGTCACTCAGCACCAGGATGGACCTGCCGAAAGAGCCGTACTGGTGTAAACAAAGCAGCCACGTTGCTCTAACACACAGAGGTCTCTATTTGATTAGGAGCTCCACACCGGTAATTAATGATTCATTAACAGAGAGTTCCAATACGGACTCCTGTTTCCAATTAACTGGGTGGATGTTTTCTTTCTAAATATAAGACGGAGGACTGGGCTCATAGCTCATTGTACATTTGATCCATGAGGAAGTCAATACGGGTTTAAAGACCCTGACGAAACGCGATGGTTGTACTTGTATTTATTCCTACTAACATGCACTACTGCTAAAGGTGGATGTATCCAGAGCCAGTACCTGAAAATCTAAGTTGATTGGAGAGAGGGCACAGGAGCTGTGTGTATATGGAGTTTATTTTTTAATGCCATATATTATTTATGTTGTGGCACGCATGTCGTTTTTAAAAATACAGTAGTAAAATTATTTTTAAACTATACTACACTATGGTTAGTTCCCATTGTCTCCATTTCTATCTCTTCCCACATGTGGTGATCATTGACCAATACTAAGGATACCATTGAAAGAATAAGAGGACACTATAGAGTTATATATATATATACATGGTTTCAGCAGCTGTATACAGTTCTGGCACGGCCCCTGTCTCCCTGGCAATGTTGCAGGAAGTACAGTGAGCGTGGTGACTGGTCTGACAGGCTGCTCTACATGCGTGAGTGGTGTTTAGCGGTATTTTATCCCCTATATATACCTGCATTGGTAAGTGTCAGCTTCTGCTGATATTGCTTGCTGTGATGTGCACCCTGATGAAAATCACTCTGTGTGTGATTGAAACGTTGGTGTTGGTGATGTATTAATCTACAATAAATCTACTTTTTTTTGGATTGCAAAAGAGTGCCTTTTTCTCTTGCATATCTTTGTATGACTCTTTTGAAGAGCACCTGGAGCAGTTTCTACATGTGGATGGAGTGCTAGTCTACTTTACTTTATATATATATATAAATATATTATAGCCAAAGTCCAGTGCGCTCTCCTAAATGTCCACAGTAATCACCAATGGTAGCAACAAATATGTGGGTATTTAAAGTTCAAGCACTAGATCCTCCGTCACTGGAGAACCGCGTCTTCCCCTTTATATAGACTCCTCTTCCGTGGTCCACAGAATATCTAGTACAAAGTAGAAAGCAGGGGGCGCTTCATAGTGCAAATCGTCATTGTTTTATTAAAACATACAAACACACACAAGCACAATAGACAAATAGCGTAGTACCTTCAGTATCTCTCTGCTCGAGAGTGAAGGTTCAATAACAGATATAAAAAGCACAGGCAAGGCTGCTATACGATCAGAGTGGATCTCACGTTTCCAGCGCGTCCTCGTCTCCTCGTGCTCAGTACCCAAGGTCCGCCTCTACGCGTTTCGTCGCGCGAACGCGACTTCGTCAGGAGGTGTATATATACATATATATATATATATATATACACACACACAAAAAAAGCAAACTCAGTACTCTTGCAATTAACCAGTAACCAACCATGACATTCTATCTTTAAAATAAAAGTCAAAGAAATTCATTACATACATATGCAAATATATGATAAGCGACCAGCCAATTACAAGGCTTCTCTGTTTTGGTGGTCCTAACTCTAATGCTGTCAGAGTCCCAACTTTGGGTCATATATCATGTATTTTTAAATTGTGAACTCACACACCCCACAGAGGTCCCCAAGACTCCAAAAAACTACTCTAAAACAGCACCCCCTCTCAGCTGCTATCCCAGACATGCTTTAAAACAAACACAAAAATTGGAGGTTGCTTAAATCAATTTATAAGTTAATATAGAGCAGGTACTAGCAAGGTAATTGAAATTCACATAGGTACCCCAACACTCTTGCAATTAACCAGTAACCAACCATGATATTCTATTTTTAAATAAAAATCAGAGAAATTTGTTATATACATTTGCAAATAGATGATAAGCCACCAGTCACTTACAATTGTTACATGCCGCCACGGTAAGTGGGCAGGCATGTTAACTCCTCACTTCATCCAGACAAATGTCCTACGCCATCCCGCTGCCCACACATGCCGTTTACGGCATTTAACCAATACCATGTGCAGCGCCGCGGCAGCTTCGGTCAGGTACGCGCTCCACCTCCCTGCGCCTCTGCTATCATAAGACATTTTTTCCATGCCTGGGGAACGTTCTATCAGGTGTTGAGCGCTTGATGGCTGTTGGCCTATCAGGGGATAGCAGCCTCTATATCAGGCCAGCTCTGTCAGTCTGACAGCGCCGCTGGTTATAGCATCTGGTTCCCAGCCTGTGAACTTCTCCTTGCTTTTTGTGCCCCGTGCTTATGCCTGGTGCTTTGCGATTCTAAGTGAAGCCTTTTGCCTGCCGTTCTTTTCCAGGATATTCCTCCTCTCTCTATCTCATACCAGTATTATCTCCTGCCACCCATTTACATTGCCTCCTCCGGAGTGCCTGTCTTGTCTTCCTCCTTGTGGGGCTGCATGTGTGGTTGTGAGATGTATCCAGCCCTTTATTATTCTCAGTAAACTGGCTTAATTATGCAATTGTAAATCGGGAAAGTTTATTCCACCATTTCATACATTTTATCATAATTTAAAAAATCCTATCCTTGGGGGTTTATTACCCCAAATAAACTTCCGAAAGGATCGTGACTTAATGATTGTAGGACCTGCAGGGGGTATAGTAATTTAGTGAAACTAATCATTTTGAGAAGGTTATCCCTTCCCAAGTAGGAGTGAGGTAGTTTTTCCCATTCTTTTATTTCTTTTAATATTTTGCCAATAAGAGGCTGCATATTAAGAGAATAAAGCAAGTACGTAAAAGAAGTAGTCGCCCATTTTAACTGGAACTCCATGTTGGTTTAGTTGGTTAATTAAGATTCATGGCAATGGATTTGTCTTAGAAATAGAATAGTGACGGCAGATAAGAGCTACATGGGCCATCCAGTCTGCCCAGTTGTTTATTTAAAACTATACTGACCCTAGACTCTATTTACCCTCAATTTAGTTTGAGATTTAGGATATCCTTATATTTATCCCAAGCATGTTTAAACTGTTCTACTGCTTAGCCTCCACCACCTCAGATAGGAGGCTATTCCACTTATCTGTCACTATCACTATCTATCAGTGAAGTAATTTTATCCCACATTTCCTCTGAATCTACCACCCTTCAGTTAAAATGCACAACCCCGTGTTCTATTACACCTCTTTCTTAGAAAAAAGGCCATCCTCCTCTAGCTGGTCACAACCCTTGATATATTTGAAAGTTGCTATCATATCCCCCTTCTTCCTTCTCTGCTCCAAGCTATACATGTTTAGTTCCTCTAGCCTTGGTATGTTTTGTGACACAGGCCATGTACCATTTTAGTTTCTCTTCTTTTCACAGTCTGTAATGTATTTATGTCTTTCTGGAGAT
>WWET01003986.1:48019-58834 GCA_011038615.1 Limnodynastes dumerilii | reverse complement strand
CAGGAAAGGAAGTTACATTGTCCTTTTGAGTCCTTTGAAGCGTTACACAGTATTCCATTGTTAGACTATTTCTCGGCCTAAAGGTTCTATATTTTGTCAGGACAGGAAGTTACATTGTCCTTTTGAGTCCTTTGAAGCGTTACACAGTATTCCATTGTTAGACTATTTCTCGGCCTAAAGGTTATTTTCTATATTTTGGGATTAATAGCAATGTTTTATTTGAATGTAATAAAGCCCGCAAAAGCGTGGATGAGCCTCAGAACTCACACGCACGTGCGTTCACGTTACCGATTTCGCGCTCTTTTGCGGTCTCTGTTCACTTGCTATACAGTGATTAATTATGGAATTTTCACTAAGTAGTGTATCTTTATATTTTCTGTTTCGACACTTGTACCAATTTTGGGCCGTATTCACACATAAGAAGCTTCGACTTCTTAGGTGCGCAGATTAGCAAAATGGCCTATTATGCATAGGTCATTTATGCAATCTTCATACAGTTAGGTAGATTACCTCCGAGCGGTCTTTAAAGACCGCACAGAGTAGATTAGTTAGAAAGAGTGCTTAGGTAGAAGTGGGAGAGGGAGGGATTTAGATTAGCCGGGGAGGGCGGGGAGAGGCATTGTCTGTGCGTAGTACTCTTAAGTGCTCTTAAGTGCCATAAGGTACCTAAAAGTGGGGGGCGGGTTATGGGCTGTGCACCAGTGAGATAGGTGCGGTTCTGTCTGCACCTAACTCACTCTTAGGTGTGAATATGGCTCTTTATGAGGAAGCTGGAGTATGTATCAATGGAGTAATTGGGAATCAGACTCACATATTAGCTAAGCTTATTAGCTTTTTTTTTTACAAAAAATCTTTATTTGATAATTTTTTGCAATTTTATAGCAAAATAATACAGGTAATGCAGGTGACAGGTAAGAACAGGAAACAGTCAGATAGCCCAAAATGGCATTAGTGCAGCTGAATGCCACCCTGGCACTGCAGAACAATGCTTCCAGTGCCAAGCTATGAAGCATCATGAGGAAGATGTCCATCCCTGCAAACCAGTACAAGGACAATGCCTGACACTATATAACCTGTCCTCTGCCATAGGGTAGCATTAGTTACAGTGCCGTTTCTAGACCTAGCAGAGCCCAGGGCGGAAAAAAATTCTGGCTCCACCCCCGATTTCTAGACTGGTCACATGGTCGCATCACAGGAAGCTCTGGTGCTACCCCCGATCTGCACACTGGTCACATGGACGCATCACAGGTCCTGCTGCAGCTTAGATTTCTATTCTTGGCTGCAGCGCAGAGTCTGTGTCCCACTATACTCACTGGGACACAGCCTTTGTGCTGCAGCTGAGCAGTCACCACTAGCTGGGCAGCACTAGACCACCAGGGTGGGGGCCCTAAAACACAAACTGACAGTGCTGCCCGTGGGGCACATGTCACCCTGCCCCCCGGCCCAGCATGCCTCTTCGCTCCTGTCACAGGTAAGTCGAGTCAATCTTCCTTTTAAATACTTATGTAAATGAGTTTTGGAATTGAACCGAGTGTTTTTTTACAATACAATGTACAAAGTACTTGAAATAAACTCCGACACAAGTTTAGTTGATAAGATTAGTTTTACTTATAATTATTATTTTTTAGTTAGTTAGAATATTTTAAAATTATGTTTTCTGTACACTACCGTTTTACTTCTATGATGGTTATTGGAATATATAAATTTGTTATTCTGTTACACAGTTATTTGCTTCAACTTGACCAATTACTACACCATCTTTATCCCAATACACGTTTCTTCAAAACAGATGCCTCCCTATAAGCTATCGATAATAACTTTACAAAGTTTTTCCTACTAATAACTTATAATTATCAAATACCAGCAATAATACAAAGGCTGATAATGAAATAGCCAATAGGCCTGAGCAATATCATTCAATAACTTTCTGGTATAGTAACTATGAGATGAAATTAGTAATATTTAAATAATCATGTTACAATTAAATAACAGAGTTTAGATAATCTGATCAATATTTGCAATAAATAACCTAACAAATTAAAGCAATATTAATCATGGAGAATCTTTTGTATATTAATCAACAGATGAAGTTAATAACATTCATATAATCAAGTTTATCAATTGCAAATAATCAGCTTTACCAATTGCATAGCAGGCTTTGAGCAATATATACAGTCCTTGCAATCAATTAGTTAGCACAATAAGGCAATACAATAGCAGATTAAATTAGTAACATTCAAATAATCAGTTTTACCAATTAAATAGCAGGTTTTGAGAAAAATATGCAGTCCTTGCAATCACATTTACTAGCAGGTTAGGACAATATCATAGCAGGCCTTGGAAAGATATGTGAAAGGAGATGATCTTGATTCATTTGTGTCTTAGTGTTTGTGTCACCATAAGAGAACAAAAGAAAGTTTTCTCCACACTTTTGGTAACCTGTAGAATTTGCCTCACTTCTTTGTATTTCCAACTCCCACTCTCCGTTCTCTCAGTGGTAACTTTTACTCCTGCTGCCACACTGACAAAACTTTCTTTCTCAAGCTTTATTGGCAACAATTTCTCCTCTGCTTTATCATCAATTTCCAGATTATTACTAAAACTTTATTCTTTTTTTTTCACTCCTGCTTTCAACTCCCTGGTAGTCACCAACCCGACTTTATTTTACTGCTTCCGACTCTCTCTGTTTTCTCTGTCACTGCTTTTAGCTCTCGACCTCCGGATCTCCGCGGTTCACTGCCCGTCAGAATTTCTCCTCTCTCCCTCTCTCACTGCCTTTAACCCCACGATCTCCAACATCTCAGTTGCTCACCACCCGTCGAGTGAATCTCCCTTCTCACTCCGTCTCTCTCACTGCTTTCAACTCACGACCTCCAGACCTCTGCTATCCACCGCTTGTCAGTTTCTCTCCCTCTCTCCTCTATTTCTCCGCTGTCTGTCTCCCGATCTCCATCTCACTGCCGCCTGTCAGCTCTGCGTCTTCTTCCCAATCCCTCTCACAGATCTGCTCTCTTCACCTCTCCTCACACGACTGCTTTTCAGCTGCTCCCCTCACATACTGCCTGCAACAGCCTTTTTTCCCGCTCTTTTCTCACAGACCAACTGACTTTTCTTGCGCCTCAACCGAACCCTCTAGCACTCTCTTGCGCTGTCTAATGCGTCTTCAGTTAGCTGGTGGTTGCTAAGCAACCACTCATTCGCCGCCGCACAATTCTCCCCACCTTCATCCTGCACTACTCAGAATAGCCCCATTCTGGGGTATTACATATATATATATAAGTTTTGGATGGAATTTTGAATTTTGTAAATTTTTTAGATTCTATCACAGTATCTACACAGCACATTTCCCCCGTTTCTCCATTGCTTGGTTGCAGTGCTTTTTTTGGGGTTTGATAGATGCCCTTGGGGTAGGGGTGAACTGCTGCGTGTTGGTGCTGAGTCCCACTGTACCGTGTATGTACGATATTAGCACACACACACTGCCCATACCACTACACTGGCGATACTTTCTAATGTCCATACAATCACTTAAACACTGCCATTACCATCACACTGCCCATACTTTCTTTTGCCATACAATCATACACACACTGCCCATACTTTCTCATGTCTATACGGTCACACACACACTGCCCATGCTTTCTCATGCCATACAATCACACATACACTGCCCATAACATCACACTGCTCTTACTTTCTAATGTCCATACAGTCACACACACACTGCCCATACTTTCTAATGCATGGTTGCCGACTCTCCCGGGAATGTCCGGGAGACCCCCGGAATCCTGGGAGATCTCCCGGATTCCTGGGAGAGGACCCTTTTCTCTCAGAGTTGGTACAATGCCCGGGAATAGTATTATTACTGGACACTGTATTGTCACATACTGTGACATACTGTGGCACTGTGTATTTGTTGCTATGGAAACAGTCACGTCAGCGTCATTCAAAATCAGAGGCTCCGGGTTAAAGTATGGGGGGGGGAGTAATGTGTGGTCATAGTATGTGAGGGGGAGTGGGTAATGTGTGGTTATAGCAATAATACAAAAACAGGGAAAAATACAGCGCTTGCGTTATTAAACCAGGCAGCTTCTAACTCCTATGTGGTTACACGGCTTTCTAATATGCACATAGAGTGAAAGCGCCACTGGGAAATAGACAGTTTACACACAAATATCTGAAATCACCAGTCTGTTTTATATAGTCTATTATAGTTCTCTTATAGTTCCTCTCTACCAATATCAGTGAATATGGAAAGAGTCACTCACAGTCTCATGCAGTAACATTTGGCTTCCGAAGGTAAGATGATGGATGATTCCTTTGAGTTTCTCCTCTGTGTTCAGCGCAATTCTGTTTTATTCTTCTTTTCTCCGTCTTCTTCCTGTGTGCTCCGTTGCCCAGCTTCTTCCGGTTGTCTCCTCCTAATATGTAATGGCCATGACATCTTTGATGTCATTACGCCCAGCACGTTGTTGCCGAGGAACCAGGGCGCTGTTTTAGGCTCACAAGTACCCTGGTTCCACTGTTTAAAAGTCCAGAGTGGAGCCCTGGACCAGGTGGAGACACAAATCCATATGCTGGTCGGTCGGTCAGCTGGCCGTGGGCTGCACAGAGGCGACCCTGATACCACTGATGGCGGAGCGACCCGGGGGGCACATGCCACCCTGCCCCCCGGCCAAGCCCACCTCTGCAAACAATAAATAATAATATGCTACAAACCTAATCTGAAGCACAGAAATTAAAAACACAAAACACTAAATTACTCTAAGGTAAATATTAAGTAAAAGAAAACTACTTCACAACTGCACAGGTGATATATGCTTATACTAGGCCCACTCAGATGAGGTTATCTGTGGAAAAATGGTAAATTGTGGTGAAAACTCCAGTTACAACTCCTAGATGCTTAGAAAATCAGGCAGTAAAAAGCAGACAGGTTTACACCTTTTCAGGTTTAAACTATACCCCTCTTTAAATAACAGGCAGAAAACTAATCAATTACCACAGCCAAAGCAATTAGCACAGCAGACCAAATATCTAACAAGAGAAAAAAAAACTAATACTTTTCAAACTTACCCACAGACATTATACAAAATAACACAAACAATAAATAGTAATATGCTACAAACCTAATATGAAGCACAGAAATTAAAAACACAAAACACTAAATTACTATAAGGTTAATATAAAATAATAGAATACTTCAAAATTGCACAGGTGATATGTGCTTATACTAGGCCCGCTCAGATGAGGTTACCTGTGTAAAAATGGTAAATTGTGATAAAAACTCCAGTTACTCCTAGATGCTTGAAAAATCAGCCAGTAAAAAGCAGGCAGCTTTACGTCTTGATTGATGGTAAACCTCGATACGAGGCCAAAGGTCTCAATTTTATATAAAATGTTTCTAGTTGAGTCTTTTGGGTTTGATATATACAAAAGAAGGTCATCTGAAAATGCCGTTATTTTGGTTGTTTAGGAACCTGGTGCGATTGTGAAGTATTCTTCTTTTATTTTATATTTACCTTATAGTAATTTAGTGTTTTTTGTTTTTAATTTCGGTGCTTCAGATTAGGAAATCTTGCATTGACTGGAGGAGCCTGAGCAAGGGGTCTACTGCAAAATTTAAAAGTAGTGGAGAGAGGGGACATCCCTGTCTAGAACCGCCATGGACGAAGAATTGTGGGCTAGGTGTCTGGACATGACTGCTGCTGATGCAGTACGGATCCCATGTACAGAATGCCTTCCGTGAGTGAAGCCTAATTGGTGTTGTGTTAAAATAGTCTACAAAATGGATTGCAAGCGGGTAGCCATTAGTTTAGCAATTATTTTAAAGTCCTGATTAAACAGGGTGATAGGGCAATATGATGATACCAAATGAGAATATCCCCCAGGTTTTGGGAGAAGAATAGTGTGAGCATCATTGTAATTGGGAATGGGTGGACCTTCCTCATGTATGAGACAAAAAAAAAGTAGTAAGGATAGGTATAATATTGGGTTTTAAAATGTTAAAAAATTCAACTGGTGACTTGTTATTAAGAAGGGAAAACATAGTATTTTTAACCTCTTCTTCCGAAATTTCGGAAGTTTGGTTTCCTTTAATAATTTATAGTGCAATCCTCTGTCATTGGAGGTTGCTGTATAAAGATCCATATAATATTCCCTGAATTTTTCTGCAATGGCCCCTGAGGAGGTCAGCTTCTAGGATGTGGTCTGGTCTCGAATGATCAAAATATGATGCTTCTTACTAGGGGCTCTGGTTAGATTTGCCAAGATTTTGCCCGCTTTATTCCCGCATCTATAATATCTAATCTTGGTATAGTACAGTTTAAATTTTGTATGAGACAGCAAAAAGCATTCTAGAACTGCTTAGATGTTATTATAAATGATAGGGACTCCTCTGTTGGGTAAGTAATTGATCCGCCAAAACTTTCTGCAATACAGTTAAAAGAGCATCATTAGTCACCTTAAAGTCTTTTTTATTTTTGGCCACATATGAGATTACGTGGTCTCTCATCACTGTCTTGCCAGTGCTCCAAAATAAGACAGAGTTTTCCAGATGCAAACAGGTACCGTGGATCTGGAGTATGATACTTGGTAGGTGGTAAGGTGCTGAGCGCTCTTTTTTCCTGCTGCCCGCCTCTTCCTTTGAAAATAGGGTTACCAGCCTACTTGGCAAAGTAGTATATAACAAAACGTGGCATACAGCAAGTGTATGTCACGGGGTAAGGGAGATGGTAGGCGCTGGTATGGTTCAAAATTATTAGGGGGTGTATTGTGTTTAAGGCGATAATTTGTGGTATCACAAAGATATTCTTTGGCTATATGTGCAGAGAAAATTTACACATGGGTAATGGGATAAAAAAATGTCTTGTTTATTAATTTCAAAAACAGTTCACTTTGTATGTGAGTGTACCACTATTACCCTCTGAGAGGATCTGCTGGAAGGTGATATCTTATTTCTGGTAAATGCACACAGCAGAGTTGCTACAGAGTGGATACAATGTAACAAAAAGTTTCAGAGTGTGATAAGCGGTGTCACATAGGCAGATTGTCTGATGTGATACCTTGTGGTGTACACAAAGGGTTAATTTGATGTGCCGTGGAGGAATAAACTTTTCATCCTTGTTGAATGGGTCAATAAAGGTGCGAGTGGCAGAGTGTCTTGCTGGAAAGAATAGGACGGGTGATTCTTGCGGTATCACTTGGATTTGCCATGTGATGTGATAGTTTGCCGATGCTCCCGAAGTCTGCTCTGTGGGGTGCAGTACAAGTTGCTTCTGTGGTCCCCGATGTTTCCCTCGTGTCCCCGATTCCGGCGCCAAAAGCAGAAAAAAAGGGGAAAGGAATGCTTTTTAAAATTTTCCTGCGGCACCGCCGCGTATAGATGAAAAAGGATGCTTCTTTGTCTTTGCGCCGGGGGGGGGGGGGGGTGGTAGTGAGAAAATTGGAACTTTTGATGTTTTGATGTTTTGTTTCTTTCTTCTTAATCCAGGTGTTATCTCCGCAGTCTCCTCCAGATCACACCAGGCTGTGATGTCCGTAGTTTGGAAGGTAGGAGACTGGGCTGGGGAGATGAAGACTGATGCAACGATGTATTGTAGTATTGACAGGTAGTACTATAGGTAAAATCCAACGCGTTTCGGCCCATACACGGGCCTTTCTCAAGGGTCTATGGTACTCACTGTGGTCTACCTGTTAAATAGGTGTCTTGGCTCCTCCTATCCAGTATGAGGTGGGTGGAGTCTCTTGTGAGAAAAAACAACAATAGTTAGTTGTTTGTGTCACAGGTGTCTGAAAGAACTAAAAGAACTAGAGGGGGTAATTGTGAATTTATAAAAACAAAAACTAAATGGCGTCTGATAGTGACAGAAAACTATTTAGTTTTGTCCCTTAGTTTTTTTTTTGTTTTTTTGTTCTTAAAATTCAATATAAGTCCAACAACTATTGACTTTTTGGACTTGACAATTTTCTCAGAAGAGGGGAAATTAAAAGTAAAGAATTATGTCAAACCTACAGATTCTAATTCCCTAATTAGTAGAGATAGCTGCCACCATAAAAATTGGCTTGAAAGTGTTCCTAGAAGTCAATTGCAGAGACGCAGACGTAACTGTACAGAATTATCTGACTTTTCAGAACAATCAGATATTATGATGAGTAAATTTGTGAAAAAAAAGGGCTATAATCAATCTCCATTAGATAAAATAGTTGAAGATCTTAAAACCGTTAATAGGAAAACTCTGTTGTCCCCCCAAAAAACCAAGAAGACCAATAATGCAGAGTATCAAATGGCCTTTATTACACAATATAGCTCCAGACACAAAGAACTGGAGAAAATTGTTAAAAAGAATTGGTTCATACTTGCACAGGATCCAGATCTAAACAATTTTATTCCCATTCAGCCTAAATTCATATATACCAGAGCTAAAAATATTGCCTCTTCAATAACACAGAGTGCTCATTGCACTATTAATAATAAAATTCAAAATATAGCTACGATAGGCTTTTATAGATGCGGATCATGCATAATGTGTAGGACATTTACTAAACAACCCACTAAAGTACCTGAATTCCAGTCCACACAAACTAATCAGATATACCAAATAAAACACTTTATAACATGTAACTAAAAAAATGTGGTGTATCTTATAGAGTGTGAGTGTAGCAAACAATATATTGGGAAGACCAGCTGACAATTAAAAATGAGATGGGCAGAGCACCTGACAAATATAAAAAAGGGCTTTGCAAACCACAATTTATCATTACACTTCATACTACAATATTCATTCCTGTACTATTTCCTCTATCAAAAAGTGATTGGTATTGAAGGGGTTAGCTCCAAATGGAGGGATAATGATATAGCAGAGTCCCTTGCAAAAACAGAAACGAGATGGATTTTTAATTTGGAGACCTTGGAGCCGATGGGGCTTAACATAGATTTTGAAATCAAATGGTTTTTTATAACAGATTTTATGGGTCGTTCTTTTAACCATGGTTATTAGTCTATGTATTCCAGCCCCCTTTGTGTATCTAGCCCCTCCCCTTTCCTTTTTGTTCTCTGCAAATGTGAAATTTTTTTTATAATTTGATGTTCTTAATTATTTAATCATTCAACCAGTTTTTTTCAAGAAGTATTTTTTATGACAAACAAAATGACACTGCTTTTATGCATTTTAAATTTTATATATATTTATTGTAATATGGGACCCCCCCCATTTTTACCTGTATTTAAGTCCCACCCATGTACCTCACACTTTAGTCTTGAGAAAGGACGTCTTTACCGTCCGAAACGCGTTGACTTTGCATATGAATGGAAGGACTACTGTATTACATAGTTTTAGAGAAGAAAGTAGGACTGCACAGGTATTATAATATTATAAAGAAATATAAAGGCGTGCTAGCATGAGGTCTCATTAATAGGTACACAGAAAAAATGGTATCACAAAAACACCAAAGCGAGACCACTTAGCTGCACCGCAAAGTTTGCCAAATTCTAAAGACCAATCACCACAACTGATAAATGCAAATGAACAAGATTTTTATTAAATACAAGAAGTTATTATTAAAATCAACAAACACCCTATGCGAAAATATAAAGATTCGCTGTACTCTCTATCATATAAATTTTCATCAATAAATCCAAAGATGGCAATGGGTATAATAAGGGATGTGTTTAAATACACAAAAAATGCAAATGGTGCAATAGGTAAGGCAGTGGGATCCAGCAAACCTTCAGATTTATACTTTTACAGACAATGTTCCTTGAGAACTGCATATAGATATTAGATATAGCCACATGAAAGGGCTAAATGTAATAGTAATTGGTTACAATATGAATCATAAATGATACAATAGTAGCTAGTTGAAACACAGGCTGAGATCACAAGTGCTGTTAGTAAAACATGCATAACAAACATATGAAAATTAAACAATGATGAACCATGTGGAAAATCAATATATATACATATAGAACATGTATGGAGATGGCATGTATGTAAACCTAAGCTCAATCCAACGGCTATCCCTATGCCCACACTAACGGCCTCACGGCCATGCTTCGCCCATTCCTGGGCTGGTATGTATCCCTATACTAACTAGAATCATACCCAAACCAAAAGGAGAGAGTGACAGGGTCCCGGTGCACTCGGGAAATCCTTCGGTCCTGAGAGGACACGTGCGGAAAAAATATTTCTCTGAAAGGGTGATAGATAAGTGCAATAGCCTCCCATCTGAGGTGGTTGAGGTTAACACAGTAGAACAGTTTAAACATGATTGGGATAAATATAAGGATATCCTAAATCTTAAACTAAATTGAGAGTAAATATGGTCTAGGGTCAGTATAGTTTTAAATTAAAAAAAAAGGGCAGACTGGATGGGCCATGTGGCTCTTATCTGCTATCACTTTCTTTGTTTCTATGTAGCAGATCCCCATCTCCTGTCAATCTTCTGTGTATTTGGTAGCGTTACAGGATCCACGAAGTTGAAGGTGTGATTCACGCTTTGATGCTGGAAACCACTGTTACTGATATCTGCATAAGCTCGCCAACAATCCGATATGATTGTTGTGCTGGGTCTGATTCATTCTCTATAATGGGGAGGAGAGTAGATGCTAAACGGTTTGGGACGAGGACGACTAAATATTCATTGGTTTCTCTGCAAACACCCATTGCTGAGGTAAAATTCTTCCGGAGTTATTTTTACAGTTGGAAAAGAGACTTTCATAAATGACCAATCACAGTTGATTGGGGGCATCGCTTAAAATGAGTCTGTTATACCATGTTCACACTGAAGCCCCGGCAAAAACCCGGGTTTTTTAACCCG